>JALPQI010001037.1:0-172515 GCA_025490895.1 Thaumatotibia leucotreta
AAAGTAAAAACCTCTTTGTTGCTAGGGTATCTTTTTGGAGAATTTTAAAACAAACATGTCAAAATAAACGTGTTCTCACGCGATTAGTTGTTCTTTATACCTGGGCTTAAGAACTAGTTTCGATTGAGTAGATTATGAAACTTCGCCTCGGTACCAAGAAACCACCTTGTACCAAGACATCTAACGATCGTTAACGACAATTTAACGATGGTTAAATACATTGATTATGTATTGCAACTTTGAAGTGCTATATCTCAGAGTTGGTTAACTTTGAAGCATTATGATAAGGTCTAGGTAATTGCGTATAGTCCAAAGATTCATCGCTTAAATTTAAAGCTCCTATTATTGGCCACACCCTGTATATACATTTTTGAATAATTGTAACACCTCAATTTGCGTCGGGAATTAAATACAGGCCCCTAACAGGTTACAAGTTGTATAGGTGCCTACATTTTTAATCGTCAGTTCAAAAACTGCTTAATACAATAGGTATATTTTACTACTAATTTTTATTTAAGACGTTTCTACTTCCTTCCTACGAAATTCCTTCTGTAATTTGACGCACCGCCCTGTCTACATACCTAGTACCCCCACCTACGTAACCTACGTTTATCCGCTGCCCTGCGGCCGGCCGCGCATTTATGACGTCAGCGCCGCTCCGATTTATTTTAACAATAACCATTTCGAAAATTGTAGGAAATGCTTAGAGTATACATAGGGGATTTTTTTGGTATTGTGCCACAACTAATTATTGACAAGAGGTACATTAAAAAAATAAAATGTAGAATTAATGCGCCTGCACGTAAATCAGTTAAAACTGTAAAAAAAATAGTTAGCATTGAGTCACTGACGTAATTTTTTCTTTGCATGAGTATAATAATTGTCGGGTCATTATAGTAAAAAATCACCATTTGTTTAATTTCTGTTTGATTGTTATGAATTTTAAAAATAATTTTATTTTTTCTGACTATATCTACGATTATTCAGTGGTGACTTTTTAAAATATTGTCTTAAATATTCAGTTAGGCCCCTCGGATAATAAATCCCTACTGTAGGATTTATTGTTTCTTTTTATTAAACAAGTAAATCTTAATATTGATTTTATGAAAAAACCTCCACACATTTATCAGGGATAATTAGATTCATATATTCACAAAACGATGTTTTATCATATTCCTGAAATAAATATACTGTAGGATTTAATGTAATTTTCTCGAACAAGTTAAAGTTTAGCTCCCCGACTATGTCACTTCCTTAAACACAAATACATAATTTGAAAATCTTTTTTCGCATTTGAATTTAGTTTAATTGTTATAATTCCCATTAATCACCTGACTAATATCAGATGACTTGTACTTCTAGTCAGTGAGCATTGAGCATCTACAACTTCAGCTATCTACAACAGCAGAAACATTGTGTTGACACAAATAACTGACATTAAGTACGAATATTCATACGTATTAATTACCTCAACAAACAAATGAAGTAAAAAGTAGAAAACGAATACGGGGTGCCTCCCCTAAACGTAATGTGGGGATGATTTTTTGTTTCAACACTAAAATGTGTCATATCAAATCGATAGGTACCTATTAAAAAAAGACCAAGGATTTTTTATCATATTTCGATGAAGTGATAATTTGTGGAAATAATCACTCCGGAACTTTAAAAAATTGTTTTGAAAGTGTCCGACCGAAACATGATTATTTGCCGAAACCGAAAACGGTTCGATAATAATTTTATAAGTTAGGTACGAATATACAAAATCAATCACATAAAACAAAGAAGTCAAATTAAAAGTGGAAAAGTGTATTCTCAATACAGGTGGTGGTTGTTTGTGTTGGGTCTTGTCAGGTAGGAACTTTGGAGGGTCGTCGGTACTGAAATCATCGTACGATACACATGCGAAAGGGATATTTTGTAACATGTGTCATTTTAAAATACTCCCTTGGGTCCCTTTTCTGTCGCTACTCGTCTCTAACTTCTTTTTTTCGCACTTGTAATGTACTCAAAATACCTTCCCTACACGTAAAGTAGGGATCAATATTTTTTGTTTCAACCCTGAACTGTGCAAATTGATCCTACTATGTTGACCTACGTAGGTATACGAAAAAAGACTAAGTAGGGATTTATTTACCTGAATATTATCATGGTGATTATTTTAGTTACCTAATACCAAATCGCTCCGGAATTTAAATGAAATTGATTATTATTTTTCTCTCAGTTCACTGCTGGACATTTGCCTCTCCGATTTACTATGTGTATTGATAAGAAGATAATGCCCATAATCACCACACTGATGAAGCGGGTTGGCAATCGCAGTAGTGTGTCCAACTGACCATGATGATAATGTTGTTGCCTATCATCGATGTTCTATTAAGCAAATTGACGCTTCATTCCCTTAGTTGACTCTTACGACACCCACGAGAAGATTTTGGTTGAATCATAAATGTATTTTCACTGCCGTCACCACGCGGTAAGCCCTTGTAATAGGCAGGTATTACTTACCTGAATACCTACTAGGGTGGATCGATTTTTTTATTTTTGGAAATTCATAAAATAATCTTTATAGATCGATACTTCGTGGCTAGAGAAACAAAAAATATTACGATCATTTTTGTATTTACTTTTATTTTGTACTTCGTTTATAGGCCCAAAAATCGACTCTATTTTTAAGGTTTTTTTAAGAAAAGTCAGTAGTTCGTGGATATTTTCGGTTTTATTTTTATGTAGAAACAAAATAACATTATTTGTCATAAATTTAGAATTTGCACAATTTAATTATATGAAAATTATTACCAGTGTCGGCAAAAACTGGTTTTCAACTTTGAGGCTCTTGGGGCAGTACTTGCCAAATGAATATCAGAAAAAAGTGTATTGTTAAAGAATCTTACTTTTTACGACTATCATTCTATTGGCCCGCGGTTTCAAAAATCCGAAAAAAAATTTTTTTTTCATACTTCAATGTATGGACCATAATTTTTTTTCAGGATTTTCTGAAACGCTTATAGGAATAACCTGTCTAAAAAGTAACTTTTTCAACAATATATCTTTTTCCGATAATCATTCGGGAAGTACTGCCCCAAGAGCCTCAAAGTTGAAAATTATTTTTTGGAGATACTGCGAACAATTTTCATATAATTAAATCACACAAACCTTAAATTTATGAAAAACAATCTTATTTTGTTTATCCATAAAATTAAAACAGAAAATATCCTTGCTCATCCGAGTTTTCTTAAAAAAACCTTAAAAATGAGGCCGATCTTCAGGCTTCTATATGGGGTTCATAATGATAAAATATCCAAAAATGGTCATAACATTTTTTGTTTTTCTAGCCGTATAGTATCGATTCGTAAAGATTATTTTATGAACACCCGAAAATAAAAAAATCGATCCACCCTAATACCTACGTTTTCCATCCAGTGTACTGATTTCTCATTACAAGCAAAACGTTTCTTCAAGCTCAACTCCTGGTTATGTCAAAACTCGGAATACACACATTTAGACGTTTATTTAACGTTTAATACCTACATGCATCTAATTTCCATGCTATAAAACAGTAGACGTATTCAAAAATATGGGAAAAATTTAAACAAATAAAAATATCAATTCCTGTTTCGGCAAGCCTTGAACCATGTATTTTAAATAAATAAAAATCATACAGCAGGCTCCTTTACATAACTGTGCCTACCCTATTCTTTCGTATTGTGTAGGGAGCAATCGGCACTTATAAACCTCAAACTTATTCCGGTTCCCCAGTAACAATGACACTTTCAATGCCACATTCGTCTTCGCCGCGAAGAATTTTAAAGTAGCCTTTGTCGCCCCAGTCGCTGTTCCAGGAGTTGGCGCACAGCCAGTACTTCTTGCCATCCTCCACTCCCCAACCCAACATTTTAATAGCGTGGAGACCTACGGTACGGTCTGTAGTATGCGAATACACGCCTGTTTTATAATGAATGAAGTCTTGACACACAACAAAGCCCGCTTCAACTGGACCGTTCTTATACAACTCTGCTTTAATGTTGTCTTCTCCTTCAACAGAAAAAACTTTTTTGGCGCGATGCTTGTCTTGGTCATATTCTACATTGTAACCAACTTCGCATTTAGATGTACACGCTGGCGTTTTTGAATTGTGATCGCACTTCGGCCTCGGTCCGTCCACAGCATGCTCGCATGGGGGTATCTCATAAGGCCTGCAGCCCTCAGACGAACCATATTGCCCTCCAGATACTATACCGACCTCCTGCCAATATTTGAACGCCTTTGATGGTGTACCACCTTGACAGCCGTGGCATGACTCGCAGCAACTCACCAAATCCTGGGCTGAGAAGTGAACATGTTTTGTGCCATTGGAGTAAGTACAAACGCGATCGGTCATAGTTTCAACCGCACCGAAAGCCCAGCAGCTGCCACATGATCCTTGGTCTCTGATTTCATTTAAACTCGGACAGTTCGGCCACTTGTCTCTGGGATCGAAGTTTTCCGGTAAACTGGCGATTAAATCAGCGTCGTGGGTTATGACGGGAAGTTTTGACGGCTTTTTGTCATTGATTACTCCACATAAACCTTCGATGAAAGTTAGAGGAGTGTCCACTGGGAAGTTCCGGCCGGCCTTCCACGAACTTTACTTCGAGTTAATCTGAGATATGAACTCGTCGGAGAGGGGGTGCGGGGAGTCGTTTGCCGCTGCGAATGCAGCAGCAATTAATATTGTGCTGATTACGATGGACAATGCCATAGTTTTATAGTGAAGGTATTACGTCTAACGTCGTTTCAATGGTGCGAGTAGGAGCGCGAGTGGCGTAAATGCTGAGGATTCGCTTAAATACTTAAGTACAGGTATGTGGACATATTGTAAAAATGTACCAATAAATATTAAAACTGCATACCTACAATAAATATTCGCACATGTCTTTTTACTAGCAATCCAGATTTTATTTTCCACGTGTAGATGTAATTATCAATCTACACGTGGACATTGTGGACAATAAAATTTGGTGGAATGTCTGTCCAGTATTCCGATCTACGAAGGGTAGGTAAGTACGTGTAGAATGGTTGGAATTGTGAAGTGTTGTTACGGACGCACTTGCGCTGATAGGCCCGCTGAGTCTTGGGCCAAGAGAGTCCCGTTTCCTTCAATTCGTTATTTACTGCTCACCTCCAGGTATGTCAGTTCTCCGCGTATCCTCCTGCAGATAGATATTCAAAGGCAACTGTTATCGTATTGTGTCTATCTTGAACTGATGCTGAATAATCTCAAATTTCTTGTTCCTGATGTTCTATGATCAACCTTGAGAAAGGAGAGTACGAGTCTATACTTTATCTAGTATCGCTGTTTTTTTTTTCGATGAAGTTGAAAACATTTTTTTTGAGTTATGGCCTGATTATGATTAAGACTCGGTCAACCGCGCGTCATGAAAGCGCGAGGGGCGAGATGATCTTTTAAATGCTATTCAGTTAAGGCGATACAGTTATGCGATTCAACTTGTCAGTTTTTGAGAGTTATTCTATGGAACTACACATCGCGATTCAGATTAGGTCCTAAACTGAACGGCTGCGGTTCGCAAGCGGGAAAAATATGCGGTGTTGGCAAACTATTTATTTGTCCCGCTCGCGGTGGAGACTATGGGGTGTTGGTGTGCCGAGGCTAAGGAATTTACTAGGGCGGTGGGTCGGCGTTTGCGGGAGAGAGGTTTTGACCCACGCTCCGGGTTCTTCTTGATGCAAAGGTTGTCCATTACGGTATACCGTAATGCTATAGCGAGGCAGTGTGATGGGCTGCCCATCACACTGGGCACCTTTGCATAGGTAAGATCGCGGGTCGAGTAACGCGGGGTCATTTTAGGAATTATTATGTTAAAGTGTGTGAATTTAATTACCTATTATGTGGTGTGGGTAAGAGTGTGTAGATTTAGGTTTAGAATGTAATGTAGATTAATTTATTTCTTTAGTTTTAAGGTGTACCTTCTGTTTCACTGCTCCTTGTAGCTATTTTTTATTTACATTGATTGGGATTGATCATTCTGCCGTCAATGAGTTCGGACGTGCTTCATAAAATTTAAATTAAATTAATTATCCGCGTGCAGTCTACGGGACTAGGTATCAGCATTTCCAATCGTGCGTTAACTGTCGTTCCCACGGTTACTTTTCGAGTATGTCTTTAGAATCAGAATCAGAATAGCCATTTATTTCCATAATTATTTATATCTTAGTACACAAGTTACATACCTAGTTTACAATATAATATATACTACATTATTGGACGTAGTTGTCACATCTGGGGGCACGGCAGTGCCCCCGCCAAGTCGAGCAAAAAAAAGGCACGGCCGTACCATCCTTTTCTCGAAGCCGTTCAGGCCATTTTCAACCGTGTGTAATTTCGCGCTGGTTACAGCTAGAAGTCTGAATTTTCTGCGACGTGTAGGCCATAACATGAGTTACATAATAATCTTGTTTGATTTCAATTGTAACTTGTAGTTTAAAAATTACCGCATGTCAAAGTTCCTTAGTTTTTCACTCACTGACTCACCGATCATCAATAATCTAAGGTATTTCTAGATGGCCTAGGAGCTCAAAATTTGAAACATAAGTAGTTTATAGCCTACCTATTACACAAAAAATCTGAAAATTGGAAATTTCTGCCAGATTTTCAAGTTATGCAAACTACTCAAATAAGTTTGTAATCCCATACAAATACATGCTAATACAAAATTAATTATGCGGTTGTTGCAAATAAGTTTATATGGCGGAATGACGCGGGTTGGAACAAAGAGTTCTTTGGATTGTGGGTTTTCTAGCCAAATATTTTTATTGGTCCCATACAAGTTTTAAATTCTGTAATTTTTTAGTTTTCATGCTAATCCCAATTTTCATAAATCCCAAATTGAGGGATAATCTCTGAAGGCTCTCCAGCAGCACGGAATCTGCTGGAGCCTCCTAACCCAAAATCTATTTCGATTCCACCCTGTCATCATCATCATCATATCAGCCATATGACGTCCACTGCGCAAATCATCATTATAAACGTAGTTACCGTAACATTGTTTAATATTATAATAAGCTGTATCTTAAAATAACATCTTATTCGGATTTCCACTGTAAAATTTACATTAACGCTTTTATGCGGAAGTCAACAATTAATAATTAAGTACCTTACTATACCTAACATCACAAAATTCACTTATGTATTATCAAATATGACTACGGACAACCTAGCCAAACGAATTGGGAATGTATTTGTAGTAGATACAACAAAGTTCAAATTACTTTAAATCAAACGCGGGGTCGGGAGTACGCACTTACGCAGTGCTTGTTAAACAAAAAGTAACTTTTAAATGATGCCAGTACAAAATAAATCAGATACCTATATAAACAAGAATATCAAAAACTAAAAAAATGAATAATTGTGGTTTGTAATAAATGTAGGTATGTAATACTGGGCGTTTTAATAATACAGTCGTATTTTAAAATGGCGCGGGTGAGACGCGGGTAGTGCCGCGCAGACGCGCACCGCCAACGTCACCGTGTGACAGTCAGTCAGTTGCCCGTGCGCCGTAGGTAATGGATGGCTATTTGGGTGTTACAGAATTAATTTGCGATTCTCGTGTGCGTACTGAAGCGATTATTTGTCTTTTTCAACGTCTGTAAGGATTACGAATTTGTTTAGGGATTTGATTTGCTGGAGATTTGGATATTGTTGTGTAGGTAATTTCAACGTAGGTCCACCACCACTGCGAAATGCTGACGGTAATCTGGTCCATAGTGCAAAAGAGAAAGCCGATCTTCTAGGTGCTCTTTTTGCCTCAAACTCGACTGTGAGCGATGACGGCAGCATTATACCGCCTACCATCCCGCGGTGCGCACACTCCATGCCAGAAATTCGCATCTCACAGAAAGATGTTCGGCGGGAGTTGCTGTAGTTAAACGTTCACAAGTCGAGCGGGCCAGATGGCATACCTGCAGTGGTGCTTAAACGTTGTGCTCCTGAGTTGTGTCCTGTGTTAACGCGTCTCTTCGCTCTTTCCAGTATCAAACGGGAAGTTCCATCTTCGTGGAAGACGGCCCTTGTGCACCCTGTTCCAAAAAAGGGTGACAGATCGGATCCATCGAATTATAGGCCTATCGCTATCACCTCCCTTCTCTCTAAGGTCATGGAGCGTATAGTTAACGCTGAGCTCCTGGGTTACCTAGAAGAACACGATCTTATAAGCGACCGCCAGTATGGCTTTCGCCACGGTCGCTCTACCGGTGATCTTCTAGTGTTACCTCACTCACCGCTGGGCCTCAGCCATGGAGAGTCAAGGCGAGGCTTTGACAGTCAGCCTAGATATAGCGAAGGCGTTCGATCGGGTCTGGCATAGGGGCCTTTTGTCGAAGTTGCCATCTTATGGACTGCCCGAGGGATTATGCAGATGGATAGCTAGCTTTTTGTCCGGCAGACGCATTCGTGCCGTAGTAGATGGTAGCTGCTCTGATAGCATGGACATAAACGCTGGCGTCCCGCAAGGCTCTGTGCTATCCCCAACGCTGTTCCTTCTGCATATCAATGACATGTTGTCTATCGGCGACCTCCATTGCTATGCGGATGACAGTACTGGGGATACTTTTTACACAGGCCGTGCTAATATCCCTCGCTCTGTGGTACTGGAAAGTCGCGGAAAATTTGTGTCTGACATCGAGAACACTTTATCTAGAGTCTCGTTATGGGGTCGGGATAACCTAGTCAGGTTCAACCCCACAAAGACACAAGTTTGCGCGTTTACCGCTAAAAAACCCCATTTACTGTGGCTCCAAAGTTCCAAGACACAGCTCTTACCATGTCAGGGAGTATTGCGATCCTCGGAGTCGACATTTCCAACGACGTCCAATTCCGATATCACCTACAGGGAAAAGCTACGCTGGCATCCAAAAAGCTCGGTGTGCGCAATAAAGCGAGGGGATACTTTACTCCGGGGCAAAGACTTCTGTTATATAAGTCGCAAGTCAGACCCCATATGGAGTATTGCTGTCACCTTTGGGCAGGAGCACCTGTGTACCAGCTTGCACCTCCTTATCTGTGTTCTATCGTCTGTACAATGGGCTGTGCTCTGAAGAACTGTTCAACGTCCACTTTTCATCATCGCACCGCTCGCCACCGACTGGGCGTTCATCCTCACACCTTGCAACCTAAATGGTCGCGCACCGTGCGGTTTCAAAGGAACTTCCTCCCGCGGACGGTCCGTCTGTGGAATGAGCTCCCTGCCGAGGTTTTCCCGTTGGACTACAGTATGGGGTTCTTCAAAAGAGGAGTGGACAAGTTTTTATTGGATCGGCAACGCGCATGTGACAACCCTGGGGTTGCAGGCGCCCATAGGCTACGGTGACTGCTTTCCATCAGGCGGGCCGTATGCTTATTTGTCACCGACATGGTATTAAAAAATAAAAAAATAAATAAGGTGTTTCGTATGAACGAAATAATACGTTGGGGTTAAAATAATAAAAAAATCTTTACTTCTTTGTCGTGTTAGAGACTGTTAATTGTGTTCATATACTAATTTAGAAATTGTTTGTGTAGGTAATTTTAGGATTACGAACTTGTTTAGGGATTTGATTTGCTAGAGATTTGGACATTGTTGTGTAGGTAATTTCAACGAAGTAATGCGTTGAAGTTAAAATAAAGCTACCTACTGTTAATTGTGTTCAATGCTCTAATGGATATCGGTTCTGGAGTATTTACATGTGGGCAAGCCTATGTAGCACTTTCCAGGGTCACAAGTTTGAACGGTATACATCTAGTAAATATCGATTTCGGTAGCATTAAAGCGCAGGAATCTGCAATATTACAATATAATAGACTAAGACGCAAATACCGTCCAGACTTGTCAGAAATTGTTCCATCAAAGCCCCGGAAAAAAGCCCATCCAGACAGGGAGTGGGCTGTGAGAAAAATAGTAGCTGACGTACAAGAAGTAGTACCCGAAAAGAAAAAAAAGAAGAATACCTACAAAAAGAGATGAGATCCCATCAAAAACATTACATGTAAAAAGGTGCAAGTCTCGCAGCATAGCAGTTGTTACACCACAAAAAAGTTATGAGATCAATTGTTTAACCAAGTCAATAATTCTGTAGTTACTACAAGGGGGTACCATCCATAAAACTCGATTTCTACTTACTTGCCTAACTTGAAACTGCATGTAGAAATACTCATTTTATTATAGGTATCAATAAAGAGTAAGCCAAATTAGCTTGAGATTACCAAGCGAATTAAGTTTGATGATCCACCACTACCTATCCATGGGAACATTTGTCTAGCAGCTTTGTCATAAATTGTTACCTTATAACAATTACTTAATTAACAACATCTTATAGTAACTGTATTAATATAAGATATCTGTATTTTTTTAATATAAAGAATGACTTGGCCATCGCACAGGGATGATTTGGGTTGGGTCGTGATCAAAAACTACTTTTCGTGACTCTGAAGCCTATCAACATTATGCAGGGCAGGGCAGACTCTGATCAATATATTATCTTAAAACTACTTAAATCATTTATGTATATACTTACTCAAACCGAACGGTGTCAATAGGAAACCGCGTGAAATAAAAAAAATCTACTGGCCTGTCCGCCCTTCCTACTATTCTTCATACTAATTTTGAATTTCGCACGCTTTTCTACTGACATAATTTGGTTGTCAGAGTATATATAGTCATCCTATTATGCCTTTGTCAAACGGTGTATAGGATATCTGGTGACCATGTTATAACAAACGAAATTTTCTATTTCTTGAAAAACACTCTTTCTCTCACTCTCAGATTTAATTCCGTATTATGTCCATTATTTTGTTTCACGACCTCAAAAACACTCGGTACATAGGTAAGTAATAAAATCAACTGCTTAAAACAACCCTAATTTAGCAATGCCCTAAAGACATTCAGTAAGATGTGGTCGATGGCCAAGTCATTCTTTATATTTAAAAAATACAGATATCTTATATTAATACAGTTACTATAAGATGTTGTTAATTAAGTAATTGTTATAAGGTAACAATTTATGACAAAGCTGCTAGACAAATTTAATGTTCCCATGGATAGGTAGTGGTGGATCATCAAACTTAATTCGCTTGGTAATCTCAAGCTAATTTGGCTTACTCTTTATTGATACCTATAATAAAATGAGTATTTCTACATGCAGTTTCAAGTTAGGCAAGTTAGTAGAAATCGAGTTTTATGGATGGTACCCCCTTGTAGTAACTACAGAATTATTGACTTGGTTAAACAATTGATCTCATAACTTTTTTGTGGTGTAACAACTGCTATGCTGCGAGACTTGCACCTTTTTACATGTAATGTTTTTGATGGGATATCTATTTTTAGTTAAATTATATTATTATTTTAAATGGCCTCTCCTTCTAAGAGAAGGTGGTAATAAGATTCCATGGGTTACCAGCCCTGCTAAGAGAATTTATTTATATTATTTACCTACTTGTACTATTTACACATATTAGTTGCATTAGGTACTTATATTATATTGCAACATCATTCGTCATTTTCTATTTAGGAAACTTTAGATTATTAATTACAAAATTTATTTACATATATTTTCTTTTTTATACATTTATATTAGAAAATTAAATATCTACATTATCTACAAGTACCAAGTACCGCTCTGGAGACGCACGGCCCGAGACCGAGACGCCTGGTGCGACTGCTGCACTGCACTTGTAGATAATGTAGAGTATTGCCATTCTGCTAGCTAAAAGCGCATCATAGCATTAATGTACGTAAATAAAAAAATAAAACATACCCCAAGGAATTTTCGTATTCTAAAGACTGCCCTAGACCTTGAGCCTTCGTAAAAGCAAAAAAAAGTGATACTTAATGATGAGGATTTTTCGGAGTAGTCGGTCAAATAAACTTAAAATTCTAAAGTAGTAAAAAATGACTTGTAGTTATTACTACTCAAATTGAGTTTTCGTGGTATTTTCTGTCTTTATTTATTGATAAGAACAACGAAACAGACGAAATTTCACTTTTTTTTTTAAATTAAAAATTTAGAAGTTTTTTTTAAGTTTATTCGAAAAACCTT
This sequence comes from Thaumatotibia leucotreta, assembly GCA_025490895.1. Taxonomy (NCBI): domain Eukaryota; kingdom Metazoa; phylum Arthropoda; class Insecta; order Lepidoptera; family Tortricidae; genus Thaumatotibia; species Thaumatotibia leucotreta. Next base: position 12,067 of record JALPQI010001037.1, read on the forward strand.
CATCATTAATTATAACTTTTTTTTTGCTTTTACGAAGGTTTAAAGTCTAGGGCAGTCTTTGCATTACCAAAAATCCTTGGGATATGTTTTATTTTTTTTATTATGTCAGACAAAATAGTACATTTAACCGAAGTGGACTATAATTGTGGCTTTTTTTATTACGCGCTGGAGCCCGCCGACAACGTCCACTCCGCAGCCCTGCCCGCCCGCACCAGCACCCGCCAACCTGCCGCAAGAGGAAGAACCCCCGAAGGTTATATCAACGAGCGACATTCAGGCAAGGCTTAAAAATTAGTTGAACCTGATCGACGTATGCTCTACTTCTGCAGAGGGAAAACTCACTTCTGACCATAAAATAAGAATAAACAGCCTGTGTCGTAACATGAGTCGATATGCCTTGCAACTAGCAGTTGAATATGAAGCCCTGAAACACCGCGCAATTTAGGCCTACCAGTCCCATCCACCAAGCACAACAGGAAAAAATGGATCTCGTACAACGCATCCGAGAGCTGAAGGAGCCAATTGAGGAATCCAGAAATCCATACTTTAATAACCTATGAATAATAGCATATTTGCTGACCTAGACTACCTTCTCTGTGTCTGAACCTCAAGCATGCGACGTCGAAACATGTAATAGTACATTACTATAGAGGACGGGAAACGAAGGGTTATAGGGCAAGTAGATATATCTGGCTGAAGGAACTGAGGCCAGATAGGAATACTGCCTGTGACCTTGTTTCTCGCCGAGATTTGTATAGTGCTTTTCTCAAACTTGCCATGAAATAAAAGAACTGATCTCGCCGAACCATACTATTTGATGTGTAAATAAACCAATAGTACAGTATCGTACAACATAAAAAAAAACATTCGCGCCTAACTTTTTTTTAAACCTGTTTGAGGTTTCCTTTTACCTGGTGGTATAGCAATTAGTTCTTAGGTTATTTTTTTTCTGTGGCTGAATGTCAAGACATAGTGTCACAATTTGACGTTTCAAAACAAAACACAGTTTGTTTGCAGTCCTAGGTGTGAAATAAATACATGAAATCTCTTTACATATCATCTTAGCATATGCCACCGGATACATAGTATTTCCGGGTTTAATTTAAAGTAAGTAACATCAACATTCCGTAGCAAGTTTGAGAAAACAACATATTCATCTTTGTCGGAATCCATCAACAATTTCGACTCAAAACATACGAAGTATTTTCAAAAATATCGATAATTTTGCTGTTTTTCTACAGAGACTCGATATCGCTTGCGACGTTATCGTCTAGACTGAGTGTATGGCTTGGCACTTACATACTTCAATTTACCAAGCATGCCTGGATACATTCAGTTTAATTTTAATCAAAATGATGGAGTAGTAGTTTATGTTAAAAATAACTTATTTATCACCATAAAGGAACCTGACGTACTACCTAGAAAACAATCGGCTTTTAATTAAAATCTGATCTGACACCGCAATAGGGATGATGACTGAAGTTAAAATAAATGATTTATCATTATGCACTACATAATACACGAAGAAATTATTAATAAGATTTAGATTGCAGTAATTTTTGTACAGAACTTCTATTTAATACATTAAAAAGAACTTAAAATAGTAGGTAATTTGGCAGTAGGTAGGTACTCAAACGACATGACGTCACTTTTGAGTATTTCATATAAAATTCCATAGTGGCTGCGACCAGGTATAACATGGACGTCTAACGCCAGCTCTAAAATAGTCTAAAATGCCCCCAAAACAAATTGTTCAATTGTACCAAGATGGGCAGGACATAGAGCGTTTCGTGACACCTCGCATATTTCGGCACAACATCTTTTTTTTATGTTGGCACAACGAAGTGGCTCCACTCCACCTGATCGTAAGTGAAAAGTGGAGCCCAAATCGCGGCGGCAACGAACAGGAGACAATCAGTAACCTGTTAGTTACCACCGCCTTGCTGGTCCGCTAGATGCTTCTTCACGCTTCGTTTAAAGGGTACCAACTTATAGGTATGCGGAAACACATGTGCCGGTAAAGAATTCCACTTTTTAATAGTCCGGCATATGAAGGAATTACCGAATTTCTTAGTACGCGTGGGAATATTTTCCACGGTGAAGGAGTGACACCGCGAACCGGCACGTGTGGTTTTATAACGGAAAGGGGAGGGCGGAATCAGGGAAAATAACTCTTCAGAACACTCACCATGGTACAGGCGATAAAAAACGCTCAGAGAACCAATGTCCCTACGTAGTTGAAGGGGTTCAAGGTGCCTGGTAACCTTAGAGTCGCCTATAATACGAACTGCCCGCCGCTGCATCCTATCGAGAGCATCGAGTAGGTATTGGGCGGACCCATCCCAAAGATGAGAGCAGTACTCCACGCAAGACCGAACTTGTGTCTTATAAAGAAGACAAAGCTGGTCGGGCGCAAAGAACCGACGCACCCTATTCAGGATGCCCAGCTTTTTTGATGCCGTGGTAATTAATGACTCGATGTATTTATTTTGATTTAGATTGCAGCGTATATCCATGCCAAGCATATTCAGGCTATCTCGTAAACCAAGAGGAGTGTTCCGAAGAGTTGGAACTGGGTGGAAGGAAGACGTTTTGGTGGAGAAAGCGCACACATGAGTCTTTTTGGCGTTGAACTCGACCAGGTTATCGGAACCCCATTTGCAAATAAGATCCAGAACCCGATCGAGCTCAACGACAAGATCCACACGTTTGTCGCCAACTTCTGCCCTGCTTGCCCCAGGCCGACCGAGATAACGCCCATGGACCGTACTGTCATCTGCATAACAATGAATGTTTCCTAAAGGAAGTAAGTCATTGATATGCAGAAGAAAGAGGTTAAGTGATAAGACGGAGCCCTGAGGGACGCCAGCATTCACTGTCATGAACCGCGAATCACATCTGTCAACCAGGACACGGATTCTGCGCTCATGCAGGAAGTCAGCAATCCATTTGCAGAGCTGGACAGGCAGGCTATACGCAGGGAGCTTGGAGAGAAGAGCTTTGTGCCAAACCCGATCAAAAGCTTGACAAATGTTTATAGAATATCGCCAATCAAAACTTTGATGGACCAATCACAACTATTTCTAAATGGCGGTTTAAGTTTTTATAGGTTGACATTCAAATTCGTTGCCGTGATGCTTTGAACAGGGGGTGACACTTGTCAACTAAAATCCAGGACCGTTTTTGAAAGGCAATTTAATATGGCGTGCGGCGTCCATGTTTTATTTGTTCGTAGCATAGTGGTGATTCTTTGACAATGCGAAAAAAAAAAGATGCTGATTTGACTTGCCAGTCATCATGCTTATTCTAGCTTTGTATCGGCCCCCTACTTTTAATCTGTACCTAATGCCAAAACATTATCCTTAACGCCTCCGATGGTGACAATTTCTTGTTTATTGGTGATTTTAATACAATTAACTTAACCTGGATGTGTTCAACAATTTCAAGAGAATTGGTACCACACTGTCCTCAAGATCGCAAGGCGCACTTAAGGTGCGACCACACTGCAACTTAAAAAACCGTCACTACGAAATCGCAGTGACGCGTCGTATGCGTACCGTTTTTGACGCATGCTCCCCAAACCGATGCTTAAAATACGCTGACGGTACGGAATCGCAGTGACGTGCTTCACGCGAATCTTTTTTGACGCAAACCTTCCAAACCGGTGCTTAAAATACACTGCGTCAAAATCATGCATCAGATACCTAAATAACATAAGTAGATGATCAATTGCAACAATCACAGCAACATGTGTACGTCATCGGACTAGGAAGAAGCTCTTCTATTAGCATTAGAAGCTGATGAGAATAACAGGTTGGTTATTTTTAAATAATTTAACTTTTCTGAGTATTCGTAAAAGTGTAATAAATACCTAAGTAAGATTTTTTCATTTTAAAATTTTCATACTCCGAAGCGGATTCTTTTTCAAAAGCATGACAGATACTGCTAGTAAATTTTCCTTTAGTTTGATGATTTATTTTCAAACACGAAGTACATTATTTGTAAGGTATGTGAAATAAATGTTAGCTAAACCTTGGTAATAATTTTGCATTATGTATATTTATGTTTTAAGGTTCCGTCTGTCTATTGATCTATAATAGTGTATTTTCCTTGAGGTTGTAGGAAAAATTGAGCTTGAAAAATGTATCGTGCATTTACAACATCCTTAAGTACAATCCTTTCGACTTTCGACTTGACCCGACTTTTTGGTATCAGTTTTCTAAAGTAAACTTACTGTCCATGTATACTTTTTTGTTCACCTAACAGTTATTGGGAAAAAATAAAAATGTCAATCATTTGCCACGAAATCATTGTATCAATAGTAACACAGGAGTGGAACATAATTAGCGAATTATATGAAAATCGAAGATGTATAATATTAAAATTATTATTAATAACAAAACATATTTAAAGGATAAAAAATTGCCGTGTGGTGCCGGCTTAAGAATGTCATCACCCCCTTTCCATCCGTGGGTGTCGTAGAAGTCTGACTAAGGAAAAAGCCCTAAAATTTGCTAAAAGTGGCACATGGAATTTATTAGTTTCGTGTGCTCGGACCCCTATTGGGAATACAGGCGTGAGTAGGTATGTACTTTATCGACAAAATTGAATCCTGACCCACAATAGGAGCTTGTCATAGTAACTTTGAAAATAAAATTGCTGCATCTGACGTACAATTTGACTTTCAATGTTACTATGACAAGCTCTTTTTGTGGGTCAGGATTCAATTTTGTCGGTAGTATGTATGTATGTGTATATTAAAAAAAAAATCATAAGAATACTGATTTTCACAACTAATCATTCAAATTTGAGTAAACCAAAACAATTTTTTGTCTTTTTTTGCGTTCAGATTATTTGATGTGCTAATAAGTATTTTTGAATGGTCGGTTTAATGATTTTCTTTTTTAAAAGGTATGTCTAGAATCTGATAATCTCTATGTGAAAAACGAAGTGTTACCGACAATAACCGAGAAACCCTGATTCGTAAATCTTTGAGTAAAAAATGCTGCATTTACGAAACAGTTGCGTCTTTTACGTCACCGGTGTGGTGTCTCCCATAAGATCTCCGTGTAATATTTTTTGCGATTTTTACGCAGATCAATTTACGGTGCGTCAGCGTATTTTAAGCAGCGGTGTGTGGAGCATGCGTCGAAAACGGTACGCATACGACGCGTCACAGCGATTCCGTATCGTGACCGTTTTTTAAGCTGCGGTCTGGTCGCACCTTTATATTGTTTAACTTTATGTCTCTTTGTGGCCTGAAACAATTAAATGGCATACCTAATAAAAATGGACGTTTTCTGGACCTGGTATTATCTACTTTTAGTGACATAGAAGTATAGGTATGGAGCTGAGCCTATGACGATGACGAGACAGGATGAACATCATCCGTATGTTATAATACTTATAATTGATAAATTCCAAACTTTTCGCGAAATGACAGTCAACTGCACAAACCGGGTAATCTTTATTAAATGTGATATTACTAAAATTCGTAATGATTTGTTATTCATAGACTGGGACAGGGACACGTTGCGCGACTCCGACAAATATAAGAGCAAATACTACCCTAAAACTAAAATTATACAAACTGATGGAATACCTCAATAGCTAGCTTTTTTTTTTAATTTTTAATTACAATATCTATTTTCAAGCTTGAGTATGATGGAGGATAAGTTTAGCTACCTGCCTTCTGAACAATGCCAGTCGTGAGTCGAAAATATCAATTTCCTTATGTTTGAATACAAACTCATTATACAATTTGGTTATAAAAAGAAGTGTTATTCTTGTATACTTGAAGGGCAAAAGTCCTAGGAGCGCGGAATCTAAATCGAGGGTTATTAAACGTAATTAGGGACAACAAGCTTGGCGAGTCAATTTTGTGGTGTAAGATTCTGTTGAGTTTCTTCCTGGTTCTTCTCATGTTGTGGTTTAACTCTTGCGAACCAGAGTAGTAATAAAAGAAGATCTTGATTTATCTTGTGTTTTCATTATGAGTCCATGCCTACACGCATAAGTGCGTAATTCAGTATCAGAATACTGTTAGTAATGAGTAGGTAGAAGTTAGATAGCTAAACCTTCCCTTCCCCCTATAGCTCGGCCGAACCTGATATAAAGGGCCCTACGCCGTGATATTTATATTTGCTGTGCATGCCTGTTTTGGATGACATTTTTATTTAAAACCAGTTCTTTACTGTATATTTTTAACCATTGTACTGAATGTTGTCTGTTTGGTGTGCCTAATAAATAAAATAAAATAAAATCCTGGTTATGTGAAAACTTGTGTGACGGCAGTAAGAATACATTTTGTCACCACCCCAACTCCTCCTGTGGGTGTCGTAAGAGTCGACTAAGGGATTGAAGTGTCACTGACTATTATTTGATAAAAGATTGATGATGGGCAGCAGCGTCATCATAGTGGACACATTACTGCGATCGCCAATCCGCTTGCCCAGCGTGGCGATTATGGGTATTTACCTCCTAATGCGTCTATACACATAGTAAATAGGAGAGGCCTACGTTCAGCAGTGGACTACCACAGGCTGATGATGATGATGTGAAAACTTGGAATTCACACATTAAGACGTTTATTTAACATTTCATATACTTATGCATCTAATTTCCATGCTCTAAAACAGTAAGTATTCAAAAGTATGGGCAAAATTGAGACAAATAAAAATATCAATTCCTGTTTCGGCAAGCTTTGAACCATGTAAGTACAGCAGGCTTCTTCACATAACTATGCCTACCCTATTCTTTCGTATTGTGTAGGGAGCAATCGGCACTTATAAACCTCAAACTTATTCCGGTTCCCCAGTAACAGTGTCACTTTCAATGCCACATTCGTCTTCGCCGCGAAGAATTTTAAAGTATCCTTTGTCGCCCCAGTCGCTGTTCCAGGAGTTGGCGCACAGCCAGTACTTCTTGCCATCCTCCACTCCCCAACCCAACATTTTAATAGCGTGGAGACCTACGACATTGTCTACTGTATGCGAATACACGCCTGTTTTATAATGAATGAAGTCTTGATACACAACAAAGCCCGCTTCAACTGGACCGTTCTTATACAACTCTGCTTTAATGTTGTCTTCTCCGTCAACAGAAAAAACTTTTTTGGCGCGATGCTTGTCTTGGTCATATTTTACATTGTAACCAACTTCGCATTTAGATGTACACGCTGGCGTTTTTGAATTGTGATTGCACTTCGGCCTCGGTCCGTCCACAGCATGCTCGCATGGGGGTATCTCATAAGGCCTGCAGCCCTCAGACGAACCATATTGCCCTCCAGATACTATACCGACCTCCTGCCAATATTTGAACGCATCTGATGGTGTACCACCTTGACAGCCGCTGCATGACTCGCAGCAACTCACCAAATCCTGGGCTGAGAAGTGAACATGTTTTGTGCCATTGGAGTAAGTACAAACGCGATCGGTCATAGTTTCAACCGCACCGAAAGCCCAGCAGCTGCCACATGATCCTTGGTCTCTGATTTCATTTAAACTCGGACAGTTCGGCCACTTGTCTCTGGGATGGAAGTTTTCCGGTAAACTGGCGATTAAATCAACGTCGTGGGTTATGACGGGAAGTTTTGACCGCTTTGTGTCATTGATTACTCCACATAAACCTTCGATGAAAGTTAGAGGAGTGTCCACTGGAAAGTTCCGGCCGGCCTTCCACGAACTTTGCTTCGAGTTAATCTGAGATATGAACTCGTCGGAGAGGGGGTGCGGGGAGTCGTTTGCCGCTGCGAATGCAGCAGCAATTAATATTGTGCTGATTACGATGGTCAATGCCATAGTTTTATAGTGAAGGTATTACGTCTAACGTCGTTTCGAAGGTGCGAGTAAGAGCGCGAGTGGCGTAAATGCTGAGGATTTGCTTAAATACTTAAGTACAGGTATGTGGACATATTGTAAAAATGTACCAATAAATATTAAAACTGCATACCTACGATAAATATTCGCACATGTCTTTTTACTAGCAATCCAAATTTTATTTTCCACGTGTAGATGTAATTATCAATCTACACGTGGACATTGTGGATAATAAAATTTGGTAGAATGTCTGTCCAGTATTCCGATCTACGAAGGGTAGGTAAGTACGAGTAGAATGGTTGGAATTGTGAAGTGTTGTTACGGACGCATTTGCGCTGATAAGTAGGCCCGCACATTTACATAGTTGAGTCTTGGGCCAAGAGAGTCCCGTTTCCTTCAATTCGTTAACTACTGCTGACCTCCAAGTATGTCAGTTGTCCGCGTCTCCTGTAGATAGGTTATCGTATTGTGTCTATCTTGTTTAAGTGATGCTGAGTAATCACAAATTTCTTGTTCCTGATGTCGTGTGATCACCCTTAACAAAGGAGAGTATAGTAGTAGGTACACTGGTATCTCTGTTTTTCCCGATGAAGTTTAAACAGTTTCTTTGAGTCATGACATGACGGACAGCAACATAATCATAATTTAATAGACTGGTTGGACACAGTACTGCCATCGACAATCCGCTTGTCCGACTTAGCGATTACGGGCTTCACCTCCTAATGCGTCAATGCATAGTTAATAGGAAAGGCATACGTCCAGCAGTGGACTGACCGAAAAAAATATCAATTCGAATTCGATTAGGTATTTCCTAAAATAATCTGAAAAAAATATAAAGGTAAACCTCTAGTTAGTATTTTTGCATTATACCTAAAATTATGTCACTTTGGAGTTGACTCCAAAATATCCTTTACGTGTAGACCTCCCCTACACGTAAAGGGGGAATGAAATATTTTTCGTTGACCATGAAATACCTAGTACCTACATTATAAGTGCTAAAAAAAATAAGTTCGAAAACCAGCTGCGATACAAATGGGACCGAAAGGAGTAAGTAAATACTTACTGTGAAAAAACATTAGGTATCTATTTATTTTATTTTTCTGATATGTTATCTACCGAACTGCCTAGCAGTTTCTTGTACCTATTTTCGGAGGATTATTCGACGTTTATGACATTATTTTTTCTTCCTAGTCGTGATTCTAAACAAAATTAATTCCACACAGCTGAAGTTTATAACATGCGTTTTTCTTCACAGTTATCAGTTCCACACAACACAATCTTGTTTCTACCTAGTTGCGATTCTGCACAATATTATTACCACACAGCAGATATTTTTCGCACGAGTTTTTCTTCACAGTCATCAGTTCCACACAATCTTTTTTCTACCTAGTCGCGATTCTGCACAATATTGTTGCCACACAATATATATTTTTCGCACGTGTTTTTCTTCACAGTCATCAGTTCCACACAATCTTGTCTCTACCTAGTCGCGATTCTGCACAGTATTAATACCACGCAATATACATTTTTCACATTCATTATTTCCAGACAATATTGTCTCTACTTAGTCGCGATTCTACATCTGCACAGTATTAACCCATATACATTTTGAATCCTTGTGGTGACGGCAGTAAGAATACATTTGTCACCACCCCAACTCCTCCTGCGGGTGTCGTAAGAGTCGACTAAGGGATTGAAGTGTCACTGACCACTATCTGATAAAAGATTGTTGATGGGCAGCAGCGTCATCATAGTGGACACATTACTGCGATCGCCAATCCGCTTGCCCAGCGTGGCGATTATGGGCATTTACCTCCTAATGCGTCTATACGCATAGTTAATAGGAGAGGCCTACGTCCAGCAGTGGACTATCATAGGCTGATGATGATGATGATGATTTTGAATCCTAATAGCAGTGAATAGAGATCAAAACCAAAGTGGCCATTATGGCTTCGTATGCATTATCTAAACAATAAGATATGGTACCAGGCGCGCATGATCTTAGGCTAGCAATACAGCTTTTGGAACCTATCTTTGAAATGTTGTGGGTAATGAAAATTATATAATCGAATCGGTACCAGGGCAGCATAACTCACTTAAGTAAGTTATATAATTTTTCTGCTGCTGTGTGTACCGTCTGCTTATTTTTTTGAGCATCGGTCTGGGGGGCATACCATGATGCGTCACTGCGATTCCGTACCGTCTCCGTTTTTGAGCATTGGTGCGGTCGCACCTTTAAAGGTTCCCACCTAGGGCTTGTCCATTAATCACGTCATACTGTATAGGGGGAAGGGGGATGAAGAAAAATCACTAATTATCACCATGGGGAGCGGGGATCATCGGACAAGTCACGTGTAATTTTTTGTTACTCTCTGCTGAACAGCATTATAGCTAGTACCCCGAAAATGTCACCAAATATCACCATGGGGGAGGGAAGGGTCAAAAATAGGCCAAAATCGTATGAAACGTATGTGAAAAATTTCAGTTGCGTGGTAATAATATTGTGCAGAATCGCGACTAGGTAGAGACAAGATTGTGTGGAACTGATGGCTGTGAAGAAAAACACGTGCGAAAAATTTCTGTTGTGCGGCAACAATATTGTGCAGAATCGCGACTAGGTAGAAAAAAGATTGTGTGGAACTCATGGCTGTGAAGAAAAACACGTGCGAAAAATTTCTGTTGTGTGGCAACAATATTGTGCAGAATCGCGACTAGGTAGAAAAAAGATTGTGCGTAACTAATGACTGTGAAGAAAAACTCGTGCGAAAAATGTCTGTTGTGTGGTAATAATATTGTGCAGAATCGCGACTAGGTAGAAAAATGATTGTGTGGAACTGATGACTGTGAAGAAAAACGCATGTTATAAACTTCAGCTGTGTGGAATTCATTTTGTTTAGAATCGCGACTAGGAAGAAAAAATAATGACATAAACTTCTGATGATCCTTTTCGGAAAACCGCCCCTGGATAAAAAAAAGTGTAACAACCCCTCTCTAACTTTTGATACATGGGTTCAAAAAATATGAAAAACCCTTGAATAGTGGGCTTATAGAATAAATAAATAAATATCTTGGGAACTCTTACACAAATCGACTTAGTCCCACGGTAAGCTCAATTGAGGCTTGTGTTGTGGGCACCAAGCGACGATACATATAATAGATATACTATTAATTATTATACATTTATATATCTACAGGATGACTTCAAATTGGTGATACACAATAATAAAACATGAATCTGTTAATGGTTTTGAACAACTTTTACAATGGGACCAAATATGAAAACTCAATAAAAAAACCGAACCAAAATGTTTGGAAGCGTCGATTTTTTCTTGTCCCATAGTAAAAGTTGTTCAAAACCATTAATAGATTCATGTTTTATTATTTTGTATCACTAATTTGAAGTCACCCGGTATATATTTATATATCGTCGTTTTGTTAATACTTTCAAATAAAACTATTTCGAACATAATCGGCCCAGCCGTTTGTGAACAAGTAATGAACCCTACACTGAGCGTAGCCCGACATGTTCTGTGACCTGAACTGAATCGCGATGTGTGATGTGATTTCATAGAATAAATATCAAAAGCTGACAAGTTGAACCTACTTACACTGAATCCTAACTGACCAGCATATCCAGAACTGACGGCAAGAGACCGGATGGTATATATGTCTCTGGCTCCGTGTGGACGGGTGCTGGTGTGGGATGCAACCTGCATAGACACGCTAGCCCCGCCTCATCTCCACCGAACCTCTGGGAGGGCAGCGGCAGCAGCAGAGGCGGCCGAAAAATCTAAGGTGGGAAAATACAGTGGTCAATGTAATTTCGTTCCTTTCGGCGTCGAGACCTTTAATCCGTGGGGTCCTAGTAATCTCTGAATCTCTTTGAAGACCTATCGAAGAGACTCGGAGACGTCACGGCAGACCCAATGGCTAGCAGCTTCCTCGTTCAACGCATTAACTTGACAATCCAGCGAGGAAACGCTGCTCAACAAAATGTGCGGGGCCGTCTGCGTAAGTTCAGTTCGCATTCTCCTCGTACCCTTCGTAGATCGGAATGCTGGACAGACATTCCACCAAATTTTATTGTCAACAATGTCCACGTGTAGATTGATAATTTCCTCTACACGTGGATAATAAAATTTGGATTGCTAGTAAAAAGACATGTGCGAATATTTAACGCAGGTATGTAGTTTTTATATTTAATGGTAATTTTTTACAATACATTCACTTACCTATACTTTAGTATTTAAGCAAGTCCTCAGTATTTACGCCATTCGCGCTTAAACTCGCACCATTGAAACGACGTCAGACGTAATATCTACACTAAATAACTATGGCGTCCATCGTAATCAGCACAATATTAATTGCTGCTGCATTCGCAGCGGCAAACAACTCCCCGCACCCCCTCTCCGACGACTTCATATCTCAGATCAACTCGAAGCAAAGTTCGTGGAAGGCCGGCCGGAACTTTCCAGTGGACACTCCTCTAACTTTCATCAAAGGATTATTGGGAGTAATCCCGAATCCACAGCCGTCAAAACTTCCCGTCATAACCCACGACGCTGATTTAATAGCCAGTTTACCGGAAAACTTCGATCCCAGAGACAAGTGGCCGAACTGTCCGAGTTTAAATGAAATCAGAGACCAAGGATCATGTGGCAGCTGCTGGGCTCTCGGTGCGGTTGAAGTGATGACCGATCGCGTTTGCATTTACTCCAATGGCACAAAACATTTTCACTTCTCAGCCCAGGATTTGGTGAGTTGCTGCGAGTCACATGGTTGTCAAGGTTGTCAAGGTGGTGCAACATCAGAGGCATTCAAATATTGGCAGGAGGTCGGTATAGTATCTGGAGGGCAATATGATTCGTCTGAGGGCTGCAAGCCTTATGAAATACCTCCATGCGAGCATGATGTGGATGGACCGAGGGCGAAGTGCCATTTCAATTATGCTACGCCAGAATGTAAAAATAAATGCGAAGCTGGATACAATGTAGATTATAAGCAAGACAAGCATCACGGTAAAAAAACTTATACCGTTGAAGGAGAAGATAACATTAAAGCAGAGTTGTATAAGAACGGTCCAGTTGAAACAAGCTTCATAGTGTACGCAGACTTCATTCATTATAAAAACGGCGTGTATTCGCCTACAAGTTACCTATACCAAGGTGGCCACGCTGTTAAAATGTTGGGTTGGGGAGTGGAGGACGGCAAGAAGTACTGGCTGTGCGCCAACTCCTTTAACAGCGACTGGGGCGACAAAGGCTACTTTAAATTTCTTCGCGGCGAAAACGTATGCGACATCGAACGTAACATCGTTACTGGGGAACCGGAATAAGTTTTAGGTTTAAAGTGCCGATTGCTCCCTACACAAGACGCAAGAGTAGGGTATTTAGGCACAATTATGTAAAGGAGCCTGTTGTATGTTTTTTATTTTTATTTAAAATAGATGGTTCTAGGTTGTCGAAACAGGTATTGATAATCTTGACGGTTATGACGTTACACCCTCGGCTGCAGGCAGAGAGTGCCCAACCAAACGCAGTGATTATAATAAATAAAAATAAAAAAATATCTTGAGACATCTTATACAAATTGACCTAATCCCACGGTAACCTCAATTAAAGCTTGTGTGGGTACCAAGCGACGTTATGTATATAAAATAGATAGATACATGTAGATGCTTAAGATACCCGAAAAAGTGTTGTTCATTATTAATTTATATTCTATCACTTTGCAAGTGACAGAAATATTAACTGAATAATAGTACCAATAGATCATGCCATGCAATGTAGGTAATAGAATTATTAACTGAACAACACTTTTTCGGGTAGGTATCTTGCCCACACGTAAAATGGCGATGCGGATTATTTATTAATTTTGCTGAAATCCTATAGTGTAGGGTATTGTCGAATACCTCTTTTAAAAATATTATGGTTCCATTGGATCCCTTCGACACCTTGTAATATAAATTATTATTCATGTAGTCTATAAGTAATCTACATTTTGGATGTAACTACAGAACAGATTACCATTTTATAATTTTGTTCTCTTTTTTTCTCAACCTGCATCTTCCATGATATGACAATACGGCGTCGGTCACGTGACGCTTGCAAGGAGCTATCTATTCTACTGAACCTTCTCAAAATTGGCAAAAGTCTTCAACTCAACATTGGCAAAATCCACTTTGCTATAAATTCTATGAAGGATTCAAGCTGCCTCACGCATGAAGGTACAGTCAAGGGCATTAATATATATACACTTCTCCATATAAAATTGATGATAAAGATTGATGATGGGCAGCAGCGTCATCATAGTGGACTCATTACTGCGATCGCCAATCCGCTTGCCCAGCGTGGCGATTATGGGCATTTACCTCCTAATGCGTCAATACGCATAGTTAATAGGAGAGGCCTACGTCCAGCAGTGGACTATCATAGGCTGATGATGTGATGTGATGTGACTTCTCCATACTGATCCCTTACAAATGTGTCTATATATTAATGCACTCGACTGTACTGGCCATTACCTATTTAAAAAAACTTAGTGATCTCGACCTACAGTCAACCCCTCAACCTGTCAGCCGCGAGCACTGTATTTCATCAGCCTATTTCAGTAAACTCTTATTACCAAGTCTACCGCGAACACCGAAGTACGCAAATTTCGTTGATATTTCTGTCACTCTAATGACGCCTTCGTTGGAGTGACAGAGACAAATCCCCGAAATTTACGAACTTCGGTATTCATGGTAGTAGTAGAGAGTGGACCAATGAGCATCATTGTTCGAAAACATAATAATATATGGACATGATCCTACAGTTGCAATAGCAGTTAGAAAACCCTTCGGAACACACGAAGGTAATACTGCTGTCCTGCTTTATCGTGTGTCGCCGTTGTAGCCCGAGCTTTCCGTCTCTTTCTTGGATCCGAAGGGGTTTCTAAGTTCAAACGGAGTGTACAAAATCAATTATTACAAAATTACATATATATTTGATACCGGTAACTATGAAAATTTTAGTAAGTAAATAGTCACCTTAAGATACACGAAATTCAATTTCTAGAAATTATTTGTTTCAGTAATCATTCAATCAACTTTGGAGTCTTTGTCCATATTATGGATAGCATTGACGCCCATTTGTACGATTTCTGCTTATTACTAAATGTGTTTGGACGCATTAGGAGGTAATACGACGCCCCGCTAGTGAAGCGAGTTGCCGATCGCAATATCATCAATGTTCATTAAAATGTATATGGTCAGTGACATACAATCCCTTCATCGATTCATACGACAGCAACGAAAACAGTTGCGGTGGTGACAAATACCGTGGCCATTTGGAAATCGATATCACAGTTTCGCGCTCACTGACAATCAATGCCAAAAAAGTTTTATAAAATGTGGTAAACTGAACTCGAATAAAAATACCGTTACACCTGTTACCCATACAATGTATTTTAAACAAAAAAGAAAAACGGATTACAAAATTGTGAATACCCTTTAGGACTTAAGAAAGTTCTCAGTAAAGAGCAATCGGCACTTATAAACCTCACTAACTTATTCCGGTTCCCCAGCAATGTTGTTCGTTTCGATGCCAAGGTGGTTTACGCCACGAAGAATTTTAAAGTAGCCTTTGTCGCCCCAGTCGCTGTTCCAGGAGTTGGCGCACAGCCAGTACTTCTTGCCATCCTCCACTCCCCAACCCAACATTTTAACAGCGTGGGAACCGATGGCCTGGCCAGCTGTATGCGTATATACGCCTTTTTTATAGTGAAAGAAGTCTGTATACACGTCGAAGGTCGCTTCAACTGGACCGTTCTTATACAACTCTGCTTTTATGTTGTCTTCTCCGTCAGCAGAAATAACTTTTTTTACGCGATGCTTGTCTTCTTCATAGTGTACATTATAATCAGCTCTGCACTTACTTACGCACCCCGGCGTCACTCCTGCATTTTTGCACTTCGGCCTCGGTCCGTCTATATGATGCTCGCACGGTGGTATCTCGTAAGGCCTGCAGCCCTCAGACGAATTATATTGCCCTCCAGATACTATGCCGATCTTCTGCCAATATTTGAAAGCCGCTAATGGATCACCACCGTGACAACCATAACCGCATGACTCGCAGCAACTCACCAAATCCTGGGCCGAGAAGTGGAACTGTTTTGTGCCATTGGAGTAAGTACAGACGCGATCGGTCATCACTTCAACCGCACCAAGAGCCCAGCAGCTGCCACATGAGCCTTGGTCTCTTATTTCATTTAAACTTGGACAGTTTGGCCACTTGTCTCTGGGATCGAAGTTTTCCGGTAAACTGGCAATAAAATCAGCGTCGTGGGTTATGACGGGAAGGTTTGGCGGCGTTGTGTTCTTGATTACTCCCAATAAACCTTTGATGAAAGTTAGAGGAGTGTCCACTGGGAAGTTCCGGCCGGCCTTCCAGAAACTTTGCTTCGAGTTGATCAGAGATATGAACTCGTCGGACAGGGGGTGCAGAGAGTTCTTTGCCGCTACAAATGCAACAGTAATTAATAACGTGCTGATTACGGAGGACAGTGCCAACATCTTGTAGTGTAGTTATTACGTCGTTTCAATGGTGCGAATAGAAACACCAGTGGCGTAAATACTTGCTGAGCTCTTGCTTAAATACCCACCAATAAACATGACAACTGAATACCTACGTTAAATATTTGCACTTGTTTTCTAACTAGCAATATGAAATTTTACTGTCCACGTGTAGATTAAGATTTATCGAGCATTCCAATTGGCGAAAGTGTTGTAGAATCGCTGGAATAGTAGAATAAAAAAAAACTGTTATGGCCCCACTTGTGCACAGGGCTCCGCGTATTTTGTAGAATCTTAGAGCCTGAGGATCAGAAGAGTCTTGTTCTCGTCAATTTTTTATCTACTAATCACCTCCACCAGGAGTGTGTCAGACATCCACGTCTCCTTCTGCCGATGGGTTTTCAAAGGTAGCTCTCACCGTGTTGCGCTCATTTTGTGTAGTTAAATGTAGACTGACCCATTTCCATTTACGCTGACTAACATCTCCAGTTTATTGTTCATGATGACCACTACGAAATAGCCGTGTCTAGCAATATATTTTGCCTCTAGGATAAAGTTGATAAGTTTATTTGAGCCACAGCCTGAGTCTGATTAATTGGACGTTTACTGGACTCTTACAGAGGAGGCCTTCCTAAAGAAATTCTTGTCAACATCCAACATACATTATGTACGAACAAAATGTATGTTATTTTTTGTAACTATAAGAGCCCCAGTTCCCTGGTAGTTGTAGGGCACAACGTACTAATCGGGCACTAGTTTATTTTCATTGAGTTAAATTTCTGTGATACAGTATACAGTGTGTATATGAAATATAGGCGCATATTGTAACCAGACGCAGATTTAAGTATTATAGTCTAACTTTTATGACAATTATTAATTTAGCGTTAACTACCATGGCGTAATTAATTTTTGTTTTTTTTTGAGCAGCAATGTACGGCGTACACTTATCACTAGTGACAGTTGTGACCATAAAGTTAGAATCCGCGCTAGCGCTTAATAGAGAAAGGAAGCGTGTGAAAGGGAAGCCACCAGTTATATGAGTATTACACGAGTGCGAAAAAGATAGACAACAATCCCAAAAGCGTAACCACTTTCGAAGTGACATATCAGCCGTATCAGCCTGGTCGACGGAGATTGATATTTTAAAAGTGATTTTGTAATTAAAACTTATAATAAGGAATTTATACAGATCATGAAATCAATATGGTGTCGTGTTGTGTAAATGATTGCCTTGTTGCCCACTACAGAAATAACGACAAACACTCGTTTCACAGGTAAATATGATGTGCCGGTTGATTGTTTTCAAACGATATTTTGTATATTTAGTAGCATTAATTGTGTGAATTATCAAATTGTAGCATTAATTGTTAGTTGTTCTATCACTGTGAGCTAATAATTTATCACAATAGTTAATATTAAAGGATATTTTGTGTAAAAATATAAATTGTTACGCTACGCTAGAGCTCGACTAAATGTTGAACTACCAATATCGATATTTGTTCGATAAACGTACCCAATCAGTCTATTTCTTACAATGCTGTCATGATACTAGATTTTGAACACAAATGTGTATTTAAATAACTTAAAGGACCTTACTCGTATTATGTTTTGTGTTATACCTACTAGTGTGTTTTTCCGTTAAATTTAAGTGAAGTTATTTAGTTTAAATATAATTAATTTCTCTTAGAAACGAATGGCTTAATTCTTACTGTTATTGAATTAATAAGAATAGTACATTACTTCAGAAGCCGGTATACGATGGTTTTCAGGCCGAATACGTATTTATGTATCAGTAGGTACAGTCGAGTTCATAAATATATGAGCAAATCCAAGGCTTCAAAAACAGATTCATCAATCAAAAATATGTGTACATATTACCTGTCATATTATATTAATCTGAACATGTGTCTCATTAATGTGTAATCAACTTAAACACAAAACTTTTTCCTTATATTTTGACAGTCATAGAAAAGAGTACCGTACTGTCAAACTATACTTTTCTCTCTTTAACTTTACGTATGACGTCATAGAAGTGTCATGAGTATTTGCTTGCGGCTTTTTAGTCTTTTTACCCATTTATTTGCAGCACGCTTAGCCCTTATTTTCCGACCTCTCCAGTAATAACTCCTCTCCAGTAACTTCTGTTTTTCCCATGTAACCTGTCCAAATTAACGGAAATAAAAAACACCGTGTATTCAAGAATAGTTGCTCTTATAAAGTTTAATGGTTAAATAGCCGTCAAAGTTAAAACTTGTTTGAATTGCTTGACGCTAACGCATACTAAAGGTTAAACGTTATAGCAAAATAACTAGATAATGAATATATATGATAGGTACAGTCAACCAATTGGAACCCTAGGCCACTCAGGAACTATGTCAAAGTAACGTTATCAATCAGATTGTAAGACATTTCAAACGGCTTTTCATTTTGACATGGTTCTAGAGTGGCCTAGGGTTCCAATTGGTCGAGTGTACATGTTGTCGATAAAACAGTCGGACATCGATAGATAATTGGTCTGTTGTAACAGGCAACCCTATTCCTGACCACACATAGACAAATTTACGCCCACACTGGCGTTTCGTTTTTGGTTATGCTTTTAATCGTTGTCAATCGTTCTTTGTCATTTTAGTTCTGTGGTTGTGACATTACGATGTTTATTGTCAACAAACAACAACAAAGCTTTACATTGCGTGCTGAATTATTTTATATGAAAGAAAAAAGTTTGCTTTTTTTAAATAATTTTGCGATAAATATATTAATTAGTGCCTATACTAAGACCCCCTAAAGTTTGCGGTTAAATCAAATATACACGCTGTATACTCTCTCTAACTACGTTTGTCAATAAAAAAGTCAGATCATTCAAATTTTCTATGGACAGCCAACTCTTCGCGGCAACATTTGTAGATTTTCCGCTTTTTTCTACTTAGTCTAGATGTAAGAAATTTTATATGGAGGGGATCATAATAATTCCCATAAAAACCAAATTTGATTTTTTAGTTCTACGACCGTGTCTTTTTAACATACTAAAAGTAGAGAAAAATCTAAGTAGGACAAGCAGGTTTTTTTCCGAAATCTTAAAAAAAACATAAGACATCCTGTGAGGTATCAAATGATAGGAAATTACATGCTGATAGGGATAATAAATTTGGTAAAAAATTAAATAAAATACAACTTAGAATATGTACTCATGACTCGCGCGCGAAAGGTTCCGTACCATTAACAATTTTTCATAAAAAAATACAGTTAAAGCGACCTATCTCTAAATATATTATCATTTTCAAAGTCCTCTCTCTTGATAGCCCATACGCTTACGTACATCGAAAAAAAAATCTCCTACTCATGTATGAAGGGCCCCAACCCCAATTCTTTTTAATACAATAATATAGTATCATTATTATGTAGCGGTTCATACCACACATATGCTTACCATACCATATCCATACCAACATATTTCATTAATGTAGCATGGGGTTCTGCCATTTCTCCGAACTTTTTTTGTCCGAATTTCATTTGCCAACCAACATTTCGCCGATGGTTCACTTTGACAACCAACACTTAGCAAATTTTTGTATGACAACGTTTCATTTGGCAGAATTATTATAAAACGGATTATTGTAATGACACAATGCTTTTAGCATACTGATCATTTGTCAAACCTTTCACTAGGCCTAACAACTATTACACGAATAACGTTTCACCAGCGTTTGAACTAAGTAAAAAATACACATGTAAACCGATCTTTAAAATTATGATTGCTCATGTACTTGTCTTAGACAAATATGAAGCGAATTAGTTAAAAAGAACCATAATCAAAAAATATATGCAAATTTCTGACTACTCTAAGAAACTAAATATCAGCACTTTACCTGCTGTTGTTGTTTAGCATGTTTCTGAACTTGCCTACAAAAAAATACCGTTAAAAAAACATTTCACAGAGTCCTGTTAGGTACGACGACGAGCGAAGCGAGGAGGAGTGTTAGGTGAAACTGCGACCATACAGCGCACGAGCCGAGCGAGCGAAGCGAGCGTGCCGCGGCAGCGGCCGGCGAGTGCCAGAACCGACTCTTTTGTTATTCCCTCGGCATTGCGTTCCCTCATCAGTTTCATCTAAATTACTATTTAGAACCCGACTTTTAATTGTTTATGAACATTAATTTAAAACCCCGTGTAAGCTGTTATTAAAAAAACATAAACATACCTATATAAAATTCGCCCCAATCTATACCCAAAAACATTGGTAATTATTTAGTTAACTAAATGCCAGCTAAACCATAAACCACATGAAAATATGTATTATAAAAAGTTCCTATTAAAAACCAAGCCCAAAGATAGAATTACCAACCATTTAGTAGGGAAATGAAACGATTTCATAAGATTCAATTGGAACATGATCTTTCGGCGAAATGACTTTATGCGAAAAATTGGTTGCGATGTAATATTCGTACAAACAATTTTCGGAGATGATTTAGAGAACCATGTAGCATTTATAGTTTCCGAGTAAAGAGACGGATGTAACGAATCTATAAGGGTTCCGTTTTTGCTATTTTGGCCGGAATTTACGGAACCCTAAAAATATCTAACAAGACACAAATATATATTTAAAAAAAACTTGTAGTTACCAGGTGAAGAATTATCTGACTAAGTACGTGCACCTTGTCCAAGATATGGAATAACTTTGTTTAAGATATGTCCTTGTTCTGAATAATACGATAAATAATACGGTACCTAGGTAATTCTAGTACAGTCAGCAGCAGAAGTCAGTACACACTCCATATGTCCAAAGAAAGGTTAATGTTTGAACTTTCAAAAAGTTTTGCGCTCAATGAGTCATAAATATCTCTACAGTCGATTTTCATCAATTTATTAATTTACAAAAAACATTGATAACTTGGATCTCATGGACAAAACACATAACAAACGAAGAAGTTCTACGCAGAATGAAAAAGAAACAGGAAATATTTCATATAATAAAAGCAAGAAAAACAACTTACCTTGGCCACATCTACAGAAACGACAAATACAGACTAATACAAACTATAATTAAAGGGAAGATACAAAGAAAGAGAGGCAAAGGCAGACCTAGGACCAAATGGATGGATAACATTAAGCAATGGACAGAGGTGAAGGATGCAGCCACCTTCATACGAGCGGCGAAGACCAGGGGAAAATTGAATGCCATGTTGACCGCCGAAGGGCACTTGAAGAAGAAGAATTGAGTCGCTTAACTTCAAACCCGGGTAAATCTACTCTGTCAATAGAGTTGAAGTTTAAAGAAAAACTAGGCAATTGCAATTAAATATGCACTCTATTGGCAGAGTGGATTTACCCGGGTTTGAAGTTAAGCTACTCAATTGATAACTTCGTTTCGAGAGCCTCTCAAGATGTCAGTTGAGACTATTCGAGCGCTTGCTGAGACACATTATTAAAGATTGATGACTAGCAGCAGCGACATCATAATGCACACGGGAATTGCCAACCTGTTTGTGCAGCATATAAATTATGGATACTAATGATTTGGTACCAATATATTTATAACCAGGCCTTTTTTACTTTGTGCTCCAAAGAGCGCGAATGTGATGTCATCATTTTTATAGAAATGGCGATACGCTGTCGATTTACTTTTCCCGAATAAAGAGCTAGTGATATCATAACCAGAACTGCAGCCCTTTTCGCCAATGATTTGTTGCAATATTTGATGTCTCCTTTTTTGTCACAGAACATAGATGCTGCACTGCATTGCAGACTAATAAATAATAAATAAATAAATATCTTGGGACACCTTACACGAATCGACCTAGTCCCACGGTAAGCTCAATTGAGACTTGTGATGTGGGTACCAGGCGACGATATATATAATAGATAGATACGTACAGATACTTAAATACATAGACAGCCATGACCAAGGAACAAACATTTGTGATAAATAAATACACAAAGAATTCCCTCGCCGGGACTCGAACCCGGAACCTCCAGCTTCATAGGCAGGGTCACTACCAACTAGGCTACGGAGGCTGACTAATATTTTGTATATTGTGATACTACATTAGTATTAAGATCAAAACTATTCTTTATTCAAGTAAGCTTATTAATAAGCATTATCGAATCGTCTGACACTATCACACTGCACAGGTGGCAGCATTGGCCGGCAAACTCAGCTCTGCCGCATATGCAGTGAGGCGAATCAGGCACCTGACGAACGTCGAGACGGCTGGGCTGGTATACTTCAGCTACTTCCACAGTGTCATGTCATACGGGATTTTGTTGTGGGGGAAAGCGGCAGATATTCAGACCATCTTTGTGCTACAAAAGCGAGCTGTGCGCTCCATTTATGAACTAGGTGCTCGGGTCTCCCTTAGGGAGAAATTTAAAGAGGCACACATACTTACTGTAGCCTGCCAATACATCCTGGACAATATTATGTATGTTCGTAAAAACATTCATGAATTCAAGAAGAATAGTGATGTTCACAACTTTAACACTAGGAATAAACATAAGCTGGCTGTGTCGGCCCACCGTCTCCGTAAGGTTGGTGCGTCTTTCGTTGGGAACTGTACACGTTTTTATAACAAAATTCCTAGTGATTTAACAAATTTGCCACAGCATAAATTCAAGTCTCAGGTTAAGCGCTACTTGATAAGTAAGGCGTATTATACCGTTAACGACTTCATAAATGATAAGGATGCTTTTAAGCCAGTGCCTTAACGTGTTCGGTAAATCATATACATAAGTGAATGTTTACTATCATACTAATGTTTCATTTTGTCTTCATTAATTATAGATCTGACGTAAGATAGTCATTATCTTAGTTTTTTTTCGTATTACTAATATGTAGTCTTGACACTTGGAGACTTTATACATCTCCGAGATTATCTTTTTATTTTAATTTTTCCTATTTTCATGTATATTATGTCGACACTTAGAGTCCTTTACACCTAAGTAATTTTAATTTTGTATTCAGATTTTCTGTCCTAGTTATTTCTATTTCTATTTTTTATTTTCTTGTGATAGTTGTCATATATGTAACGGGCAAGTACGAATATAAATTCTCATAAAACTAAATATGGTCAGCATTCATAGTATTTAAATTATATTGTCTGCCTGATAGCTTGCACAGTCATGCTCACTTTAAGGTCTCTGCTTACGGTGGCGTCGTTGATCGGGTCGCCACTTTCCCGAAAGAAGGTTGAGGGAGGCGATGGCTGAGATACGCGTCATACTCGTGAACGGGTGCTGTTTGCGGAGTCCGGTCTAATCAAGCTCACTCATGGCTTAAATTCAAACAATTTTCCTGCTGTTCTTGATATGAGAAATTGAATTCGCTACATGTTTGTTTATTTATGATTATTTAATATTATGACGCATGGAGACCTTATACATCTCTGAAACATTTAGTGAAATGTATCCGTTTGTTTTCTTTTTACTCTGACAACTAGAGACCTTTACATCTCTAGCAGTATAATAATGCTAATTTTAACGTTTAACTAAAAACAATTGTATGCCCTTTTACATATATCTTTACATCTATACATTTCTCAAAATTCATTAAATTTATATAATTGTTCTGACTATTAGAGACTTCATCTCTATTTAATGTACTACATCTGTATTTATATTAAATCAAATTTATGTTTCGCTTTTAATTAATGCATGTTAGCCGTAAGATGTTATAAAACTATTATTTGAAAAAAGGAAAGTCCCGCTGAGTTTCTTGCCGGATTCTTCTCAGGCAGTGGTGTAGGGTTAGAACCGGAGGTAGTTTTTTTTTTCTCTCATTCGCTATTTAGTTTAACGATTCAAAAGCGCTCGTTGCTGGGCCTAATTGAATAAAGAATATTTTGACTTTGACTTTGACTTTGACTATCAAGAGAGAGAGAAAAAAAATCTACTACTGGTTCAAACCCTACACCGTTCCTGGGAAGAACCAGTAAGAAAAACAGGTGTACTTATTTTTTCAAAATAGTATAATAATATATTTAATAATATATTTTTTTATACATCTTATTAAAATAACATGCATTAAAGAATTTATTAAATAAAAAATATATTCTTATAGAATTTTTTATAAAAAAGAGAAATAAATAAATGATCATGATAATAAACAAAAATAATTATTATTGCACAAGTTCACAATATTATTAGGCATCTATATCTAGATGTCGGTATCATCAGCAACAACTGTTACTTACATGCTCTTCCTGTGCTAATGACAATGTTGTTTTCCCAATTACAGTATCAGCATATTTCTGACGTGAATAACAGTATGATCATTCGCTTGTAAGTGTATTCCTAACATATTTATTTGTATTATTATTTCTAAATCAACTTAACAAGGTAAAGGCAGGTAATACCGCGGTAAATCAGGGATTTTCAAATAACATCGTAAAATGAAAGGTATTAAAGCTCCTTAATCACGAGGAATATTTTTTATTATTAAAGGACATTTATTCAACTTTCAGCATCTTGTCGTTTTGAACTCATTTTCCCTTATTTTATTTAATAAAAATAATTATTGAAACGAAAAGGGTCGAATCTTCTATTATCGTGGTAATATTTATATCACTGCGAATTTAGGTTTTATTACCGGCACAACACCTCGGATCCCCGAGGTCTCTCCCATAAGTCGTCGGCAACATCAAGGGTCTGCTAGGCTTTCTGGTAGAGCTGGGTTGGCAATAGTGCCGACAACCCATCACGCAAAATAGGTGCAAAATTTTTGACGTTGAGTTGCGAAAATGTAGCCCACGCAAACCTATAACCTGCCGATGGTAAAAAAAACCGCAATTATCTACCATCGGTAGTAGGCACCTGACTGAAATGAGGTAAAAGAGATTTTGGTTCCGTATAATTGTTTTCTTCTTATAAAGATTATTACCGAAAAAAAGGTTCAAGTTAATTAAAAAGATTTATTTTTCGTTTAAAATGCGTATGAAAAAGCCTAGTAAATAGTGGGTAATGATGCAAATGATAATTAGCTATAACATTAAATCAACAAATGAAAATCAATACGGTAACTATGGCCAACAAGGACCGTGTAGCGCGTTTATGCGATCAACAAAGTAAATGCTAATTTATTAGACTAGAATATTACTCGGTAATAAATACTTCTTAGAAAACATAAATCACCGACACACATAAAAAATTGCAGGAGTCGTAAATAAAATCCCATCGGTAATGGCCTTGATACGGAGTATTTTAAATGCTAATTCCGAGCCAAAATAATAAGAAGATATAATTGTTTTTTCATTACAAATAATAAATACATATATGTAACAACCTCGAAAATTAACCAAAATTACATGTCTAGTAAGTAGAGTTAGTTAATTTAATATTTAAAAAAAATACAAAATAAGGGTTTCTAAGGAAACCAAGAATTCAGTACTAAAGTTTAGGTTGATAAAGAAAGGTTTGTTAAATACTTTTCATACCATGGAAATAGTTCTTTCAAACTGTGAATTGATCAAGATTATAATTACTATCAGAAAGTTAATATATCATTGAATGTAGTAGAAATAATACATAAAACGCAAAATCGACACTTTCGCTATTACCACGGTATACCACAATATTATAACCCATGTCGAAAAATTGAATCCATCATCGCTGTAGTTTATTTTCGATTTTTAACCTGTTTATAGATAGATAAACATAAAATACTTATAAATTGCACAGAAAACTATAGACAATCGTTTAAAAGCCACAGTGTTCGTCCAACTTACATATCTACAACGTAACACACAAAACAAAACACGAGTTCACTTACATTTGGCGTTGCCCGTTTGTATGGCACAACCACTCTGTTCGCCCCCCTCACAAAGACTGACGTAGTGCGGCCATAATGTTTTCTACACACACATTTTCACTTAAAGGTACGGTAGTCAACTACATCAGCTTTGTTTGTGTGAAACAGTTTTTGAGGAAGTCGATCAGAATGGCCAAAAATTGCAAATTGTAAAATACCACGGTACTATACCACGAATTCGGCTCCCGCGGTAATAGCTGGCTTTACCTTAATCCTTTTTAGCATGTAATTGCCTATCATTTGATACCTCACATGACTTCTTATGTTACAAAAATATATATTTTTTTAGATTGCGAAAAAAATCTTTTTGTCCTACTTAGATTTTTCTCTACTTTTAGTATGTTAAAAAGACACGGTCAAAGAACTAAAACATATTGGGTCTTTGTGGGAATTATTATGACCCCTTCAGCCAGATCTCCTACCCTAACTGACAGACTTTCTTAGACAGAGTATGTATCTTCAAGAATTCGATATTTTTTTATAAAGGTTTCAAACTACTCTACTTACGAAGGTACTAGCCAATTACCTGTTAAAAAATGTGACCTACAGTGCTCGACCCCTATAAAATCAAACCAGTCAATCGACCTAGTCCCACGGTAAGCTCAATTAAGGCTTGTGATGTGGGTACCAGGCGACGATATATACCTATAATAGATAGATATATATAGATACTTAAATATATAGACAGCCATGACCAAAGAACAAATATTTGTGATAAATAAATACACAAATAATGTCCTCGCCGGGATTCGAACTCGGAACCTCCAGCTACGTAGGCAGGGTCACTACCAACTACTAGGCTACGGAGGCTGACATTGTTGGCAGATAATGTATTAAACCGAGACTCGCTGGCAATCAATGCCAAAAAAGTTTTATAAAATGTGGGAAACTGAACTCAAATAAAAATACCATTACTAGTTTAGAAAACCTTGAACCATGTTTTTTAAGCTAAATAAAAATAGTTATTTATTATTCAAGGGGGCAAAGTTGTTGTTTAACTGTCGTGCCAATATTGAGACCTGAGCTAGCGAAAGATTCCAAAATTGAGCCACGAGCGTAGCGAGTGGTTCAAAAACTGGATTCTTGAGCATTGCGAAGGTTGAACAAACTTTGCCGCCAAGTGTAATACAACTTTTTTCCCCTTACTATTGGTAGTAAATATGATTACAAATCTCATCCAAATGTAAATTAATAAAAAAAAAACCATTTAAAACTCATTATCGAAACGTATTGTACAGTAGAGTTACTTTACTTCTGGTACTTAAATATAGCCAATTGCTTACAAAGTCACCAATGAGAATTGACCAATTTAACATGTGAGCTCCGATTGCGCACGATTTACTACGATCATACAGATCTACTTATATTCGGCAGTAGTGGGTCATAGGAATTAGAGCAAGGTCAAATTACTTTATTCACATGTTGATAATAATCGTTTTTACCCGCTCGTATTAAAGGATAAACTAGCGCTTTACGAGCTAGTGAGGGGAAAAACATTTAACAGGCTTACAAAATTGTGCCTACCCTGTAGAACTTAAGAAAGTCCTCTGTAAGAAGCAATTGGCACATATAAACCTCGTTAACTTATTCCGGTTCCCCAGCAACGCAGTTCGATTCGATGCCAAGGTGGTCTATGCCACGAATAACTTTAAAGTAGCCTTTGTCGCCCCAGTCGCTGTTCCAGGAGTTGGCGCACAGCCAGTACATGGTGCCATCCTCCACTCCCCAGCCCAATATTTTAATACCCTGCATAGCAATGAAGTCGCCAACTGTTTGGCAATATACGCCTTTTTTATAATGAAGGAAGTCATCAAACACGTAGAATCTCGCTGCAACTGGACCATTCTTATACAACTCTGCTTTTATGTTGTCTTCTCCGTCAACAGAATAAACTTTTTTGGCGCGATGCTTGTCTTGTTCATAGTCTATATTATAATCAGCTTGGCATTTACTTTTGCACGCCGGCGTCACTTCTTCATCCTTGCACTTGGGCCTCCGTACGTGTTCATAATGGTCGCATGGATGTATCTCATAAGGTCTGCAGCCCTCAGACGAATCATATTGCCCTCCAGATACTATGCCGACTTTCTGCCAATATTGGAAAGCCGCTGATGCATCATAAACGGGTATGGGATTGGTACGGTTACAACCGTCACCGCATGACTCGCAGCAACTCATCAAATCCTGGGCCGAGAAGTGGAACTGTTTTGTGCCATTGGAGTAAGTGCAAACGCGATCGGTCATCACTGCAACCGAACAGAAAACCCAGCAGCTGCCACATCCTCCTTGGTCTCTGATTTCATTTAAACTCGGACAGTTCGGCCACTTGTCTCTGGCATCGAAGTTTTCCGGTAAACTGGCAATAAAATCAGCATCGTGGGCTATGCCGGGTAGTTTTGACGGGTTTGTGTCATTGATTACTCCCTTACCTTTAATGAAAGTTAGAGGAGTGTCCTCTGGGAAGTTGCGGCCAGCCTTCCAAGAATTTTGCTTCGAGTTGATCAGAGATATGAACTCGTCGGACAGGGGGTGCAGAGAGTTATTTGCCGCTGCAAATGCAACAGTAATTAATAACGTGCTGATTACGGAGGACAGTGCCAACATCTTGTAGTTATTACGCCGCTTCAATGGTGCAAATATTAAAAAAAAACTTGCTGAGCTCTTGCTTAAATACTTAAGTATCCACCAATAAACATTAAAATTGAATACATACGTTAAATATTTGCACTTGTTTTTTTAACTAGCAATCCATATTTTACTGTCCACGTATAGATTTA
Organism: Thaumatotibia leucotreta; assembly: GCA_025490895.1. NCBI lineage: Eukaryota > Metazoa > Arthropoda > Insecta > Lepidoptera > Tortricidae > Thaumatotibia > Thaumatotibia leucotreta. Next base: position 41,011 of record JALPQI010001037.1, read on the forward strand.
TGTTTGTCGAGCATTCCAATTGGCGAAGGATTTAAGAGAATGGTTGGAATGGTAGAATAGAAAAAAATGAGTATTGTTATGGGCCTACTGGTGCAGACAGTCCCGAAAATTTTGTGGAATCTTATAGACTGACGACCGGAAAAGTCTTGTTTCCGTCAACTTTTTATCCACCTCCAGGAGTGTGTCAGACATCCACGTCTCCTTCTGCCGATGGGTTAACAAAAGCAGCTCTCACCGTGTTGTGCTCATTTAGGTAAGTGTTAGGCTTACCCGTTCCCATTTACGCTGACTAATATCGCCAACAAATTTTGCCTCTACATCAAAGTTGATAATTTTATTTGAGAGGAGCAACGAATCAGATTAATTGGAGCTGCTTCGGACATTTGCGGGACTCTGACAGAAGAAGCCTTTCCTAGGAAATTCTGATCAACATCCGACCCACTATTGTACGAACATAACATGTGTTTTTGTAATTGCGAGAGCCCCAGTTCCCTGGCCGTTATAGGGCACAACGTAATGCCCAATAATGTATGTTACGAGTATAATGATGTCAAAATATCTTTGGTCATCCATCTTTGATTATGAATCCATTTACTCACTAAACTGTTACTGGTACTGTCATCGTTTTTTGAGCAGCGGTCTGGGGAGCATGCAGCAAAAACGTTACGGATACGATGTGTCACTGCGAATCCGTACCGTCTCCGTTTTTCGAGCATTGGTGCGGTCGGTGAACAAAAAACAGACAAAATAATGCCTGCTCTTCGGTCACCGGTGGTGTCGACCAACTTAATATTAGCGAGCTCTCTGTGGAGTTGAATAGCATTGGGACCCCACGGGCCTAGGGTCTCAACCCCGGATCGAGACCCCGGTACTTCTTGGTTTTTAACTTTTTGGCCCCTTTAGCCGCCGTATCTATTAGAATTGATTTCAGATATTGTATATTACGTTTACATTAACAGCAAAGAGTTATTTACTGCTGCAAATGCAGCAACAATAAAATAGTGTGCTAAATGCGACGGAAACTACCATCTTTTGTTTCTTTAGACAAGTATACCAAACCATACCATTCACGTCAACACAGTGCAATATTGAAATAGCAAGCTTAAACTGATAGTGATAATAATGATATGCGACTTATTTATTGCACATTTTATTTTTAGTTATAAGTCGTGTAATAAAGATAACCCTTGGATATCTTAAAAAATAATACTTAGCCGATTAGTATGGTATTTGTGTCAATTAGTGTAATACTTATTATGACATTAAAAACGAATATTTCTAATATTATATACCTGTACCTGTATAATGTGTAGGCATATATTATCACAATTTTTTTCTTAGTAATTGATATTTTATAAAAAGTAACTAATACACACCACAACACAAGCCTTAATTAAGCTTACCGTGGGACTAGGTCGACTTGTGACAGGTAGGGATAAGGATGATTTTTTTTTATAAATAGTAGGTTTTCATTGTTATTTTGTACAAAATGCCTTTTTTAGGATTCCGTAGTAAACTAGTAATCCTTCGTCTCGACCTATCCGTCTATTTTCCTGAGGTCATCCGGAGTCAAAATTATGTAGCAAATGCCGATAACTAACTTGTCTTAATATAATAAGTAGATCCTACGTATTACTGAAATGGTTTTGATTAATCAACAATATACCTTGTAACTTCCAAAAGTTGAAACTAAAAAATAGTCTAAAATAAATTAGTTACATTTGCCTCTTAGTTTTATAAGTAACCTTACAGACATAATATCACCAAACAATTTATCTGAATCCTGATTCAATAAATGGAATGATGATCGCGAATCATTTCACACCTGCCAATGACATCCCATAATAAATCACCCCAATCAATGACAATAGCTTCCGCGTGGCCCCAAACTATCGGCCCCTACCCGTCGCGGAAATAGACGTATGCGTGGTACACACACTGGTACAGATACGACGTTTTTGACCTGATGTAGACGAAATGAGTGTAGATACTACAGAGCTGAAAGGTCACAAGTGTAATGTATGACTACAGGATGAATTTATATTTCGACATTTTGTTAATTATAAACATTGTACAAAAAGATTATATTTTAATATTGTTGTTGATCCAAAAGGCATTAATAAACTGCTGGTAAATATCGAATATCTGGCCTGCTACCGCGAACACCGAAGTTCGCAAATTTCGGGGATTTGTCTCTGTTCTTCCAACGAAAGGCGTCATTAGAATGACAGAGAAAAATCCCCACAATTTTCGGATTTCATAGTTCGCGGTAGAGTCGCTGGCTCTATCACCCATGTGTAGGCATTTATTGGAGTGACAGAGACAAATTCTTTTTTGTGATTTTCCATGTTCGCTTTTGGCCTCTATGTTGGCAAATTAAGTTTTGGAGCATTACGATATGTTTCACAATCCGCAGATAAGTATTCAGTACAGATAAAAAATATCACTATCCTTCTCACCAGCCTTATAAAAAAAGAGACACCTAATATTTATCTGACAGATAAATTTTATCCGGGGATGGTCAACGGTAACAATTAACCCGGGATAAATGGAAAAACCAGGCTAGTTGCTGAAGGTCGATACACCAAGTTTAGCTTAGTGAAAGTTTAAATCAATATGATGATTAATGATAATAATGATGCATTCCACGAAAAGTTCAACGACGTCCCGTGAAAACAAAGTTTTTCTAACTTGTGGGTTTATCGAAGTTGTCTTTCGTGACTAGGGAAGTCAAAAAATGATAGGTAATAGTACATTACGACACAAGTGCGAAAAACATGAAATTAGAAACGAGTGGCGATGTTTTAAAACACGATCGAAGGGAGTGTTTTAAAACATCGCCACTTAAACGTTTAAAACACGACCGAAGGAAGTGTTTTAAATCAACAAGAGTTACGTTTTTCCCTTTTGCACGTGTCCCGTATGACTTTTTTTAGTACAGATTGCCCTCCGAAGTTTTGGATCTGACGTAAAATGTGCCACTTCTCGCACTAGCGCCTAAAAAGGCACCATCTGTACTAAAAACTATATTACCTGACAAATAACTAGGAAGAAATAAATTATATACACGCAATTGTACGGGACAGCCCACGCAATCCTAATACTATAATAAAATATTATATTAATCGTGATCGACGCTAATTTCGAGAACACCCTGTACTATTATTCTGTAGACTCATATGCTGTTTTGGATCCACTGCGTGTCGCGTGCGACCCGCGCCGCGCACGCGATCACACGCGCGCCGCACGCGCTGCGATTATCTGTCGACTAGTGATCTATTCAAACCGTTTAGCAATCATCGGGCAGGGTTTAGACTTCGAATGAAACTCGACAAATGAGGGGAATGTGGTAAAAGATGTTTAATTGATTTTTTTTAATCTGATCATGTAGTTATTCAACTGTTCTACGTATCAAGTTCAAATATATTTTTTAGAAACTTTACGTGCAGGTGCCCTCATTTTTCAGTACCGTAAAGTCTCGTATCTCCGCCTATGATACCTATCTTCGCCTAGTGGGGTAAAGTTGAAGTTCCCGCCTTATTTTCAAAGGAAACGGTCAGCTAGCGAAGTACATGTTTTCCATACTTGCTATTTAGTAATTTTCTGTGCAGCGTGCCCTGGGTGTTTCTATCATTTCGTGCAAATCATATGTTTGCTGAAATAAAAAATAAACTAACTCCTAAATTCATTTCAAATATTTTTTATATGTTGCGTGAGGTTCATAGGTATACTTAGCATCTAAAATTAATTCTATTATTGCAACATCAAATATATAAATAAAATATAAACATTCTAAAAACTCATTACCATCACCGGTCAGAACCTAGATTTACAGATTTGAGAGCGAATTACATAACTATTACATGTACTACTTTGATTCAACCACTTAATTTAGATGAAGTATTTATAAGGGAATGAAAGTTTAGTGGTTTAACAGTTTTAACACTGAATATTTAAATCCACTGCAGCAAAATCTTTTTGTCAAGAAAATAATTTCATTACCATATATATAATTTGCAACAACGGAATTGGCCAGTAGGCATTGCAAATGTTATTCTATACGAAGTTCCCTCTGTCCGCGATCCCCACCTCAGTCGGCTAGTAAACAGTGAACAAAACGGACGTGTGCCATTTTTTTATGAAAAAATATATCACGGCGGAGTTTTGGATTTGGTACAGTTTTTTTTTCATTACCATTTGTACTGTTTTGATATTAATTTTTAAGTGTTTTATTGAACTGTGAATACTTAAATAATGAATATTCTATTCGAATGCTTAGTGAATGAATGGACCTGCAATTGCATTTATTTTTAAAGAGTTAATCTACAAGGAAAAGTCATTACCATTCTTGTCATTACCGTCATTTACTGTTAACATACTAAAGAGAATGGTAATGAACTAAAAATTATGGTAATGAATTTCTTTATTAAATTCTTGCCACCATCTTATGTTAATTACCATTCTCGTTTTTTATCGTGCACCTGATTGTTGAAAGTAACAAGTAATATTCAAAACTACATTTTCAGTAGGTATATTCCAAATATAACAAGTTATACATTAAAAGATCTCAAAATTCAAACTTAAACTTTCGACTACGTTATTTCTTTTTTTGACCTATCATCACCAACCTCGCATTTCCATTCCCATATTCTATACGTCATTACCATTTCTTTTGGAAAAATCTTTAGTTCATAAATCGGTCAATTTTGCGTACAATTGAAAATGTATTATAGATTAATGTTTCTTTTTCGTAAGTCTTACCATTGCCACAACAAAAAAATGAAAATAAAAAATTCTCCCAAAATCTCCCAATTTGCACGAAATGATAGCAACACCCGCCCTAAAATTAATACGAAAACATCAACTTTTACACTAGGCGAAGAGACGAGACTTGACGGTACGTTATTTTCAGATACGTTCTATCCACTGACATGCTAAATGTAGCTATGGCTACATGGCATCACTTTTATTTTACATAGCAATAGAGTCTATCGCTAAAATCAAAGCATATGAATGGCTATGAACTGGCGACTTCCTCGCACAAGGCATCAGTATTGCGATACAGCGAGGAAATGCCGCCAGCATCCTCGGTAAAATGCCACAAGGGCCAATCTTAGATATAGCTTAGGTTAAGTAGATTAGTTAGATTTAATTATGTACATAAATTGTAGTTTTGAAAATAAATATTAAAAAATAAATAAAAAAAACTATGAACTGGTAGGGACTTATATACAACAAGAAAATGTTACTTAGGGTAAGACATTGTTTTGGTGATTAAACCCCTTTTTCATAAACGTCTGGTAACTTATCAAGCTTCTAAGAATTGCTTGTCCCTTTCGGTCTTACCAATATGTCCACAAGAGTGAAAGGGACAAATAAATAATAGTACTTAAAGTATCATTTAAAATATATCGAAACTTCGAAAAAGCCTCAAGGGGTCTATTCTGTATCCCAAAAGCTCATGGGCAACGGGAATTCACTTATTTTTTTATTTAAATTAAATGTACATGAGATTGAAATATCCATCTACTTTTCAACACTCTGTTAGCTAAACGAATAGAAAGTTACGACCGATTCATTTAAATAGTATTGAAATCAAATAAACTTTAGTTCGCGAACTCAAATCGTCTGTGCTAAGATAAACATAGTATATCCATGCGCAAGTATAGTAATAATAATGTTAGAATTTATGCCTGCATTTTGGGGATATCTATGCATAGGAATAAAAGTTGATAGATTCAACTCAATCGGTTCTGAAGATACGTAACAAAAGAACGTAGTTATCTAGCAAGTCTATAGGTACCTACAATAAGTATTAATAATACTGTTATGCAATTAAAATAAACATTATTATTTTCAGACATATCCCAATGGAGAAAAGGGACTCACATATTATGTTTAATTTGTTCTTTGAATGCGTTTATTGAATCGAATGTATGTACCGTTCTAAATAAATGTATATTATTACAATGTAGATAGTTTATTTTTGTGATACCTTAATAAAGATTTTATATGTGACTCCTTAAAAAATGCAACTCAAAAAATATTTAATATAACAATAATAATATGAGTTGATCCACTAAATTCAAAATGGATTATTTAAGGTGCATTCGCTCATTATATCCCCTACTCTACGAAATCAACGAATTTCGACGAATCAAGTTTTGTGTAACGAACGAATTTCGTACAGTGGGGGATAGAATGAGCGAATGCTCGCTTGGTCTAAATACACCTTTAGACTACTACGACTACTACTTGATGTGATATTATATCGAACGCGAAAGCTGAGGGTATACGTTCTATTCCAACCTTGGTCACAGATGGTCTCGGATTTATTCTTTGCTTTATGACATCTAGTACGTAAGTACCTAATAGCTACATGACTAAGTACCTAGGTAAGTAGGTAATTAAATTTTATTTACAAAACTTGGACGTACTCGTGCAAAAAGGAACCAATCTACATGAATTTGTCATTGTAAATATTAACTTTTTTGTTTTGATTTAAGGTGTTAATAAGAACGAAAAATTCTTATGGGTTGGTTCCCTTTTGCATAACTACGTCCAATTACAATCAGGAAATGAAATTGTATGTTAAATGAACGGTTAATAATAATGCATGGTGTATATATCTAGTAGGTACCGTAAAGTGGATTACGATATTCTACTATGTATTTACTTAAACATAAATATCGAAGATCTATGCGTTCAAAATTGTATTGTAATTTGATGAACAGCGTAGACGTTAAGCTTCACGTCAAAAAACATAAAAAGACCGACATCATCGTCAAATCAAACGAAACATGATTCACCTCCACTTCACAACAGTAAACACAATGCATACTCAAAATAATTACTGTAATGCATAAAAAACTATTCAAAAACGTCACCCTCAAGAAACTCCCATCAAAAAGGTCCTAACTACCATACATTTGCACTGCAGTTAGGACGTTTTATGCGAAATAATGCCACCCCCAATTCACGTGGGAACTTGTTGACATTACCACAAGTCTTTTACGTTTCATGCAGGGAAAATTTGACCTTATTGAGGTGAAATAAGAGCTGACAAAAGTGCAGTTTGATGTTAGTGAATTGGAAACCAAATCCTCGTATTGTCAAATGTTTGTTGAGTCGCGTTAGGCTACTGGGGATGTACTGTTATTGGTTGCATTTTCCCACAAATTGATATGTTCATGAATCTACGACTAAGTGAAAATGGATAGGTATAATTATGGTAAACAGTAAGCTAGGTCCCAAAAATCAATATATTATATAAATTGTAGAACATTTTCAGAATTTCTGAAACTTCACATCACAAGCTATTTAAAGGTACCCAATAACTAAATTACACCAGAAACCTTTATGATTACATGCGGAAGCACCAGCCATTTCCTGATATACAACTCTGGTCGCAGTTAGTACCTAACTATGTGTCAATTAGACCTCTCAAAAGTAAAATAAACAAGATAAACATCATTTCAATAGGATAATTACTTAACTAAATAGATACGACATACTTTATACATGTTAAATTCATTTTTGGGCCCTCCTGAAAAATCATCATTTGGTGGTTACATTAATTCATATTACAACTAACGATATTGGCAAGAGTTATTATTTTTAAATTGTAAATATTATTTGAGAAGCAATCCTAAATAAATATAAACAATCAATAAATATCTATAACCGCCCAAGCGCCTCAGGTATTATATGAAATTGCAAAAATATACACAACCTTTAATTTTCACTATTTACAATCCAAATCTCTGAGGATTGGAACTACGCAACGCTTCAGGCTCATTCGACCCCAGTGATCCTACCGCAAACTTCAAAATCCGCAAATTTCGAGAATTTGTCTCAGCCGCTCTAATGACGCCTTCGTTGGAAAAACAGAGACAAAATATTCGAAAACGAATTTCGATATTCGCGGTAGGACGCCAGAGTAAACACTCTTGGCAAATACTGCGTAATGAATCCCACGGAGTCAGATTAGGTCGGCGTGGGTTTTTAGGTCAAGATCAGGAGGAAATCAGTAGGTAGTTGAAAGTTTAAATTGAAATTGTTGTTAATTCCTGATCCAGATTTGGAATTGATTCCCTTTGTCGACTCGTACGACACCCACGGGAAGAGTTGGAGTGGTAACAAGTGTATTCTTACTGCCGTCACCATACAGCAAACAGAACAGATTTGTAAATAAAGTAATTACATAAAAATATAGACGTAAGGCCAGCCGTATACCTGTAAGTTTTTACGTAAGTTATAGGGACGGACGGACGGAGCTATACTAAGGAATGTCCGTGCCAGCATGTCCTTGCTGAATGCGACATGTACGCAGCAGCGAGATATGACGTGTTTGGCAGGGATAGGCTGGAGGAGAAGGAGCTCAGGGAGGTCGACCTTAGAGACGTCCTGCGGTTCTGCAAGAAAATTGGAAGGCCAGAGGGAAGTATTGGGGGAACGCTACCGGAACATTAACCTGCAGCTCCAGCTAAGGGAAATGGGGTGAATGAGCATATTGGATGCTCGATAGCCCGCTCGTGTGCGGTCGAGCGTCCCTCCGTAACATAACATAACATACTAAGGAATGAGAGGTGAATAATGTGAATATCACTATCTCAGTCCTTAGTATAGCTCCGTCCCTATAACTTACGTAAGAACAGGTGTACGGCTGGCCTAATGACAAAAGTGTGTCTACATGTAGGTACCTGAGCAAAACTAATTTTTCCTAACTAGTGCGCAAAAACGAACTTTGCGCACGCTTCGCGTGCGGTAATTTCTCTTTTTGACGCACCTGTTATGAAAAAAATCGTACTTACACGTGCAAAAACTTTTTTTAACTCGGGTGATTGTGGCCCTTGATTCACTCGGGCTCCAACTTTCACCCTCGCCGAAAAAAAAGTTTTCCCGCACTAGTTAGGAAATGTACTATTTTAGTACAGTTGTCTTTTTTACAAGCTTTTATTTAGTTTCACCTGTCCCGTTGTCTGTCGTTCTGTAATCAAATCTTGCAACTTAAATTAGATCCACTTCCCGGTTTCCGATTGAGCTGAAATTTAGAATGCATGTATAAATCGGATGACAATGCAATGTTATTATGACATACAGCTGATCTGATGATGGAGCTGGAAGGTGGCCATAGGAACTCCGTAATTAAATGATGCAACCCTATCGAGTTTGAGCTCATTAGATTCGTCTTGACAAGTACTTTGATACTATATGGTAACCAGGGTCTGATGATGGAGCCGGAAGGTGGCCATAGGAACTCCGTAATTAAACGATGCAACCCTATAGAGTTTGAGCTCATTAGATTCGTCTTGACAAGTACTTTGATACTATATGGTAACCAGGGTCTGATGATGGAGCCGGAAGGTGGCCATAGGAACTCCGTAATTAAACGATGCAACCCTATCGAGTTTGAGCTCATTAGATTCGTCTTGACAAGTACTTTGATACTATATGGTAACCAGGGTCTGATGATGGAGCCGGAAGGTGGCCATAGGAACTCCGTAATTAAACGATGCAACCCTATCGAGTTTAAGCTCATTAGATTCGTCTTGACAAGTACTTTGATACTATATGGTAACCAGGGTCTGATGATGGAGCCGGAAGGTGGCCATAGGAACTCCGTAATTAAACGATGCAACCCTATCGAGTTTGAACTCGTTGGATTAGTCTTGACGAGTACTTTGATACTATATGGTAACCAGGGTCTGATGTTGGAGTTGGAAAGTGGCCATAGGAACTCCGTAATTAAATGATGCAACCCTATCGAGTTTGAGCTCATTAGATTCGTCTTGACAAGTACTTTGATACTATATGGTAACCAGGGTCTGATGATGGAGCCGGAAGGTGGCCATAGGAACTCCGTAATTAAACGATGCAACCCTGTCGAGTTTGAGCTCATTGGATTAGTCTTGACGAGTACTTTGATACTATATTGTAACCAGGGTCTGATGTTGGAGTTGGAAGGTGGCCATAGGAACTCCGTAATTAAACGACGCAACCCCATCGAGTTTGAGCTCATTGGATTAGTCTTGATGAGTACTTTGATACTGTATGGTAACCAGGGTCTGATGTTGGAGTTAGAAGGTGGCCATAGGAACTCCGTAATTAAACGACGCAACCCCATCGAGTTTGGGCTCATTGGATTAGTCTTGACGAGTACTTTGATACTATATGGTAACCAAGGTCCAATGTTGGACTTGGAAGGTGGCCCTAGGAACTCCGTAATTAAACGACGCAACCCCATCGGGTTTAAGCTCATTAGATTAGTCTTGACGAGTACTTTGATACTACATATATGGTAACCAGGGTATGATGTTGGAGTTGGAAGGTGGCCATAGGAACTCCGTAATTAAACGACGCAACCCCATCGAGTTTGAGCTCATTGGATTAGTCTTGATGAGTACTTTGATACTATATGGTAACCAGGGTCTGATGATGGAGCCGGAAGGTGGCCATAGGAACTCACTATTCAACGACACAACTATTCAAATCCACTCAGCGAACCGTTAATAACTCAATCCCCCAAGGTAGTGTTCTCGGATGTGTGCTTTTTAGGGTTCCGTAGCCAAAATGGCAAAACGGAATCCTTATAGATTCGTCATGTCCGTCTGTCCGTCTGTCCGTCTGTCCGTCTGTCACAGTCGATTTACTCGGAAACTATAAATGCTACAGTAACGAAATTTGGTAAGGATATGTGTTGTATAAACCGCTACAGGATTATGATACTAAATTGTAAAAAAAACCATTGGGGTGGGGGCCCTCCATACATGTAACTGAGGGATAGAAATTTTTTTTTGTTGTATATAAGCGTGTGGGGTATTAATAGAAAGGTCTTTGAAAATGATATGAAGGTTTATAAATCTCATTTTTATTTAAGCAAATCGTTTTCGAGATATCAGCTCTCAAAGTCTCAAAATGTGTCCCCCCCTCTATTTTTTAAACTGCGCGATATAAAATTCTAAGAAAAATATATGTTATGCACATTAATAAACTCTATCAACGATTTTTGGTTTGATTAAATTATCTTCTATAGTTTTTGAGGTAGGTTGATTTAACTGTATTTTTTTAATAATAATTTGATAATGATACGGAACCCTTCGCGCGCGAGTCCCACTCGCACTTGGCCGGTTTTTTTTAATATACATTAACGATTTGCCAAAAATAATAAAACATACATGCATTATGTTCGCCGATGATGTTTCCCTTTTGTTCAAATGCCCTTCTAGTAATGATGCCAATAATCACGTAACGGAGATCTATGCTAAAATAGCTAATTGGTTACAAGACCATAATTTAGAAATAAATAATAAAAAAACAAAAGCAATCCAATTCAGACCGCATCAAAAGCATCCAATAGATATAAGTCATGTATCCCAAAAACTAAATATAGACGAAGTATCAGATTTTAAACTATTAGGCTTTACAATAGACACCCATCTAGACTGGAAAAAACACGTAGCACGAATTAAAACCAAATTATCATCACTTGTTTTTGCGTTAAGAATTCTAAAAATAAATACCAGCGAGCTCTGCGCACTCTCAGCGTATTATGGTTATACTCACCCCATGCTAACCTATGGTGTTTTACTTTGGGGACACAGCGTTGATGCACATGATGCATTTATAATGCAAAAAAAGTGCATCCGCATCATAGCCAACCTAAGAAAATCAACTAGCTGCAAACCTCATTTCAAGTCACTGCAAATCTTAACTTTTCCTTCAATTTATATATTAGAATCAGCCAAATTTGTTCGTAAGCATATTCACCTATTTGAATTCAATAAAAATCCCCGCCGAAACCAAGATTTAGCCCTCCCAGAACCTAAAATAGAAATGTTTAAAAAAAGTCCTTATTACAGATCCGCCCTTTATAACAATATACCCAATACCATCAGATCCGAAGTAAAATATACAGTATTTATAAACAAACTAAAACAACTACTCATAAATAAAGCATACTACTCTATAAACGAATTTTTTGAAGATTAATCATTGTACTAGCAAAATACCTTCAAATACTCACAAAATAAAACTCCTCTTTCAAAAAAGGCTCTCATTAACCGGTACTGTGAGTTGTTACCATTTAGAGGCATACCAATAACAGTATGGCTATCTAGTAATAATATAATTTTAAATGTACATTAGTCTTCTGCTACGTTCCCTAAAATTCTCAAGGTTGCTTCAGTAACACCAATATTTAAAACGGGTAGTAGAGAAGAAGTGACCAATTATAGGCCAATCTCTTTACTGAGCGTAATTGGAAAAATTATAGAGAAAATTATCAATTCTCAGCTATTGTGTTATCTCGAGCGAAATAAAAGTTTGTCACCGAATCAGTTTGGGTTCAGACAAAATAAATCCACTGAACAAGCGGTAGACCTTCTTGTTGATAGGATAGTTGACTGTATAGATAATGGTAAGAAATGTGTAGGTATATTCCTAGACCTAGCCAAGGCTTTCGATACTGTATCTATTCCAATACTACTGGCTAAGCTCGAAAGCCTTGGCATAAGGGGACTTGCGCTTAAGTGGTTTCAGTCATATTTGAGCGACCGCAGACAGTGTGTCCAAGTGGAAAATCAATCCAGTGACTTCGCTAACATAGATTTCGGAGTCCCCCAGGGGAGTGTCTTGGGGCCAACTCTGTTTTTGACTTATATTGATGGGCTCTGTAAGCTGAAACTGACAAACGCTACAACTATATCATTTGCAGATGACACAGCCATATTGGTACACGGAAAAGATTGGTCAGATGTTCAAAGGACTGCAGAGTCCAACTTAAAGCTAGTACTCGAATGGCTTGATACAAATTTACTAGTCTTAAATGTCCAAAAGACAAATTATGTATCGTTTTCGATGAACTCCAGAGGCCAACCTTGCGAAGATTTCCGCATAATGGCTAGACGCCAAAACGACGATTCCCTAAGTCTCATTGAGAGCTCTAAAACAGTGAAGTACCTTGGTGTATTGCTAGACTCTCACCTTTCGTGGCGGCAGCATATTGAATCACTGAAAGGCCGTGTCCGAAAGCTTATGTTTGTTTTTCGCTCCCTGAGAAATATTGCGTACCCAGAACTGCTGAAAACCGTATACTTCGCTCTCTGTGAATCTGTGCTAGGGTACTGCAGTTCGGTATGGGGAGGGGCGGCAAAGACACACCTCATTGGGCTGGAAAGAGCACAAAGGTCCCTTCTTAAGGTTATTTATCGAAAACCATCACGATACAGCACCAAGGAGCTTTACAAACTTGCTAACGTTCTCTCTGTCCGTCAATTGTTTCTTAGGAAGATAATGTACAATTTTGGAAAACTCCATAGCAAGATCTTTGAAGCAGAAATAAGACGTCGCCATCGCTGGAAAACACCAAAAACGTGTTCAAAATTTGCCCAAAAATTCCACCCTTTTATATCTCCTTTAGTTATGAGATCTTTCTGCATGTGTCATGTCATAACAAGACCCCCTAGTAAACAATTGTTAACTGAGTGGCTGAAGCAACTTGATTACCGCGAAACTGAGAACCTTCTAACCGTAATAAAATAGCACCTGTCCGTCTTTATATTGTACCTATTTAGTATAACCGTATATTTTTTATGTAACACTGTACCCTATTATGTATATTATTTCTAAAATAAAATCTCCTCCCTTTAAACCCCTAAAAACACACATAATATTATATATACATATATTTTTGTTTGTTTTAGCTTTAGCACTAACCCTTAATTTGGCAAAATTCAAAAAAATCGTGCGTTCTAGCCTCCTCGCCATTGTACATAGCAAAAAATTCTGTTTTAAAAAAAAATACAAAAAGTGGGTCGAAGACTATGTTCATTGTGACGAACATTGCCAAATTAAGGGTTAAGTAAGAATTAGTTTAAGTAAATACCTATCACTCTCTGTACAACTAGTTTAGAGAAAGTTATCATGTAACATTGACGAAACTGGGTCCTGTAACACAGGGTTTCCTAGCGCAGGACGCAGGGTCTCAATTATTTTAGTGGTTAACTTGGTAAATAAACTATTTTCATTTTCATTTTCATTTTCATTAATAGGAATAAGTATTAATGTAAATTGCAACACCCCTCAGGGTTCATGTAACTCATACATATGTTATGTTATTGTTCATGAATGCAAATAAACAAATAAACTCCGTAATTAAACGACGCAACTCCATCGAGTTTGGGCTCGTTTGATTCGTCTTGACGAGTCTCTTGCTTTCGTCCCATATTAATTATATACGATTGATTGGATGGATGACCCAATGCCAAGGTGAGCACGTGCCGAGGGCTGAATGGTATGAGGGTGTATAAACATATCTTGCCGCTAACGTTGCGCCTCAGGGTACCAGGGTGAACCCTGTTGTATTGTAGCCCTTATCCCTCTACAACGGGCCTCTGGAGGGATGGACCGTTATTTGACCTATACTCGTGGGAATAACATGAAGAAAACAGAAACAAGTACACAAAGAAAATGACGTTTAGAGAAGGCGAAATTGAAGGGACAGGAGAAGATTGCTAATGAAAGCGATGTCCACAAGCGGCAACGCTTAGAAAAAATAAGTTTAGCTACTGCTAAACATAGAGAAAACGAATCGTTAGAACAACGCACACATAGGCAAAATACCGACAGAATACATACACAAGAGAGAAATAAAAACGAATCTCTAGAACAACGCACATATAGGCAAGATATCGACAGAATACGTACACAAGAGAGAAGAAAAAATGAATTACAAGAAGAACACTTGGCCAGGCTCGACAGGAACAGAATGCTCAGGCAAGCAAGACAGTAAAGTTGACATCACAAACAGCAGAGGAACGCATTGTAACAGCACAGAATGAACGGCTGAAAAAGACTAACCAGAGGAATGTGCAACGTGGTAGCATTGAGTACATTAATAATGCGATAAATACATTTTGTGATAAAGTGTGTAATATTTGCACGAAGAGATGCTATACCCATCAAGAGACCAAATATAAAATTAGTGCCTCATCTCCTACTTATCTTCCACGAGAATTACGCGAGAATAAAGAAGAATTGAAACGCTACAAATAACTAACAAGTGATTACATGATTTCAACATTATTGATATTTAAATCAGTACATATTACGTATCATGTGAACGAACTACGGATTTCATAACGGAATAACGCTGCTACGCGCTGCTGCGAACTACGTCGTAGTAAATCTCGAATTAAAAATAGAGGTACTAAAAAGTTAAAAATAAAATTAAAGAAAAAAAAACCTTTTTAAAAACAAGCTTTTATTATTTGTTTATAAAATGAACTAAAAAGTTAAAAATAAATTAACTCTAAAAAGAAATATAACACTTTGTAACTTGATTGTAACCTTTAACGACAAATAAGCGTCTTCGTCTAGGACAAAATAATTCCATATTGTACAAATTTATTTAATTTTAACACTAAAACTTTTCACCATACATAATTATTCAAACTCGTCCCCCCTTTTTATCATAGTCCCCATTTATAAATGAAAGCGTGTTACATTGTGATACTTGAGGAAAATGTTGTGTTGTATTAAATGTAACACGCTTTCATTTATAAATGGGGTCTATGATAAAGAGGGGGGACGAGATTGAATAATTATGTATGGTGAAAAGTTTTAGTGTTAAAATTAAATAAATTTGTACAATATGGAATTATTTTGTCCTAGACGAAGACGCTTATTTGTCGTTAAAGGTTACAATCAAGTTACAAAGTGTTATATTTCTTTTTAGAGTTAATTTATTTTTAACTTTTTAGTTCATTTTATAAACAAATAATAAAAGCTTGTTTTTAAAAAGGTTTTTTTTTCTTTAATTTTATTTAGGCTCTAGTGCGAGAAGTGGGTCATTTTACGTCAGGTCCAAAACTTCGGAGGGCCATCTGTACTAAAAAATGTCGTACGAGACACGTGCAAAAACGAAATGTACTATTTTAGTTGTATTTACAATTTCTGCATTTGTTATTATTATTCCTTTATTCATACTATGTACGAGATAATATCAAGCTAGCTATTAATCAAGTTTAATATTTTTTTCACGGTACTTATAAGCCACTAAGTGACCACACCGCCCCAAAGTCATTACCGTTCGTTCCCACCCCCGCCATCGCACTTGCCCACACCTGCCCCACAGTCCCACGGCAGACAACGGGTTAATCCGCGCAAAAACCCTTGGCATTGTTGTTTTTTCGCGTGTGACTCCGAGGGGTTGAATTTGCAAGTGAATGTTAGCCGTGCAAAATGCTATAGATTGTTTATTTTGATGGTTATCATGCTTTTGCTGTTTTTGATACCCGCCCAGTTTGATGGCGGTTTACTATGGATATTAAAAAATATAAGTTCGGGTTAAACATGGTAAGGGATAGTGGAATACAAAAGAACACTGCGAGGCATTTATGCCATATTATAAGGGTATTTATTAACCGACTTCAAAAAAGGAGGAGGTTTACAATTCAACGCAATTTTTTTTATAAGATTTATAATGCTTTAATTGAAATGAAATAGTACATTACGACACAAGTGCGAAAAACATGAAATTCGAAACGAGTGGCGATGTTTTAAATCGACGCGAGTTACGGATTTCGATTTTGCCCGTGTCTCGTACGACGTTTTTTAGTACAGACGGCCCTCCGAAGTTTTGGACCTGACGTAAAATGACCCAGTTCTCGCACTAGAGCCTAAAAAACACAAGACTATCTGTACTAAATAAAATTTTACAGGGTGGATGTCTAATGCGGGCGAAGCTCTTAACGGGGGTTAGTTTAGAATACATTTAAATAACTTTTACTTACAATTAGAGCAACAAAATTATCCGTACGAATAAATTCGGCGCGCAACACACTCAAGTTAAACGCTGGTTGACAGCTAATTTCAAAATGAGATGACATAACTGCCATAATTATTTTATCAATATTAACAAATGTTCATACCTACATTGCTGCTGCTAAAATCTTTAAAAAAACTATGGGGTCATCATTTTATTAAATGTAACGTAAAAATAACCACGTAATCCATGATTACACTGATGAATGCTTGTATTAGATTTACACACGGTGTATTAGATTTACAACAGAAATTGAAATCAATTTTCAGTGAAAGTTTATTTCACATAAATAATAAGGCTATTCAGTAGGTAGAATCCTATTTATCAAAGTAATCCCTAAAACGGTTACCTAAGTTGTTTATCTAAATATAACAGTTAAACGCCCGTGAAATGACTTACCTTCGTGTTTGCCGTGTTTCGGGGTTAGCCGGTGTATTTACCAGCATCTAGCGGGCCAGCAAGGCGGTGGCAACTAAAAGGTTACTGATTGTCTCCTGTTCGTTGCCGCCGCGATTTGGGCTCTACTTTTCACTTACGATCAGGTGGAGTGGAGCCACTTTGTTGTGCCAACGTTATTTTTATTGGGTCGGCAACGCGCATGTGACACCCTGAGGTTGCAGGCGCCCATAGGCTACGGTGACTGCTTTCCATCAGGCGGGCCGTATGCTTGTTTGCCACCGACGTGGTATAAAAAAAAAAAAAAAAACATAATGAAACATAGATATATTTCATTAATATTGACTTATTTTGACAGACTAATAATAATCCGACCTATTATTATCAATATAATGTAATTTGAAGACATGTTTAGTATTACGTATTTCCTTTCTATTTTCGTAAGCATTATAACTTGTACTATCTATTTTGTATCAATACAAGAAAGTTTGTGCCTTTCTAATGTGGACACAGTACCTAAAAATATCTAATCGAAGATCTACTATTTTGTTACCTTTTGTACAATTCTTCTGTAATTTTAATGCGTGGGTATATTAATATCTTGGGGAACTACTGTCAATCTTACCTTTCCTCCATCTCAATTACATCCCTATCTCTGGAATGGACAAGATAGAGAGGCAAATAACGAATTAGGTTTATGTATTTCGCAGTAGACCTCTTGACCTTTCTGGCCGAAATAACTGAAAATATTATTTTGTCAATCATGATTGCGTGACCTTTCTTATTTATTGTCCACAACAAAATCTCAATTCAGGTATAGGTCATTACATTCGAATTCCATTTACCCGAGTCGGTTTATCGGTTTTTTCATATTTTTAGAGTTCTGTAGGTATTCAAATTAGAGGTAGAAAGAAGTTCAATAATTTACCTATTAATTGATCGATCAACTACACTCGGTCAAAGAATTCGTTCGGGTTTAAATAAAGTTTAATTTCTCATGCCGTGTGGTGACGGCAGTAAGAATACATTTGTCACCAACCAAACTCCTCCTGCGGGTGTCGTAAGAGTCGACTAAGGAATTGAAGTGCCACTGACCATTATTTGATAAAATATTGATGATGGGCAGCAGCGTCATCATAGTGCGTCATCGTAGTCACACATTACTGCGGTCGCCAATCTGCTTGCCTAGCGTGGCGATTATGGGCATTTACTTCCTAATGCATCTATACGCAACATATATGGTTAATAGGAGAGGCCTACGTCCAGCAGTGGACTATGATAGGCTAATGATGATGTATCATAATTTCTCATAAAAAATACTGTAAACAGAAACAGCCTGATTTCATCTACTGACATACCTAATAATAGTAACCGTATTACATTTCTTCAAAGTTCTTAGAAAAACGTTCTCAGGGAATTTTCTATTAAAAATCTTGTTTATGAAATTTCGAGTATGTTCGTGACCGCAATGACAGAAGGCAGAAGACAGAAAGGGACCATAAGCCTAATGTTTACGAAATTCTGATTTGTTTAAATTAAAATAAATTGCGGAAAATCTCCTAAGCTTATAAACAAAGAGTGAAATAATTGAAGGCTTTTCCGTAATCCAGCAAAAGATATCAGTCCGCTGCTTCTGGAGATCGATTTCATTTTAAATTTGTACCTATATACTTACATTACTTAGGCCGTGTGGTGACGGCAGTAAGAATACATTTGTCACCACCTTTACTCCTCCTGCGGGTGTCCTAAGAGTCGACTACGGGATTGAAGTGTCACTGACCATTATTTGATAAAAGATTGATGATGGGCAGCAGCGTCATAATAGTGAACACATTACTGCGATCGCCAATCCGCTTGCCCAGCTTGGTGATTTTGGGCATTTACCTCCTACATACATTGATTTTTTTTATCCTAGCCTATAGGTATTGGTGTCCCACTGCTGGGCAAAGCCCTCTCCCCTGGATCTCCATGACTCCCGATTTTGTGCTTCCTCCGGCCAGTTGTCTAGGAAGGAGTCCATATCGTCCCGCCATCTCCGTCTGGGCCTGCCACGTCCGCGTCGCTGTTCCGGCACCCACTTTGTGGCTATGCTAGCCCACCTATCAGGATGCATGCGATAGACGTGGCCAGCCCAGTCCCACTTGAGCCTAGAGGTGACACTTGAAATATGAATTGAATATGAGATTGAAATATACCTGAAAAAATTTAAGCACAACGCGTGGTAGCAACAAAACGCGTTTATAGGGTTGAGTTGGCTCTTAAACCGATTACCAACTACTTGTATTTTTGTTACAATATTATATACTTCATAAAAAACACAATTTTACGTGCTAAAGACTTAGTATAGAACGTCCCACGCACGTTTTTGCGCACCGTAATCTATATCAACCTTTTTGCCAAAGCCTTGGACCGAATGAGAGGATCTCGTGTTCTTTATTTCATTGAAAATCGTATTAAACGAAAGAAGGTTAAGCCTTCATCGAGTGACAATGGATCGGATTACAGAATTATTAATAAAAAGTTCAGACTTACTCGTGATAAACATAAAGAGGCCAAAGAATATGCGTAGGCACTCAAAATCGTCGATAAAAGGGTCAAAATTCTTTTCGTTGTCTTATTTTGTGTCCCTGAAAAACGTGACGCAGTGGTGATTTTTATATGAGATGATGTTTTGTTCTCAATTTCTGATGTATGGATTAAAATCTAGCATGAAAAATAAATACAAGTACACCGGTTTTTTTTACTGAGTCGAAACTGCAACTAACAGCGTGACAGAGTAGTATGAAATAAGACAAAGAATTTTGAGCCAAAAAACCTAGTGGCAAAAGTAAAAGTTCGCGTAACTAGACTGACCAATTATTTTGTGATTTTGTTAATTATATCACCAAAGGATGCTTTCCACGAAAACGTCCACCGATTACCCGTACAAACATGGTTTTATCAAATTTTAAAGACAAACGGGTCTTAATCGCGTAAAAGTTTACGTTTAATTATATCCTGACGTTTCGGGAACGTCATGCCCGAAACGTCAGGATATAATAGTAAACGTAAGTTTACGCGATTAAGACCCGTTTGTCTTTAAAATATGAGTGATAATCGTGAAAGTTTAAATCAATATAAATATGGTTTTCTCAAAATTGTGGGTTTACCGAAGTTCTCTTTCGTGACCAGAAGAGTCAAAAATTGGTCAAAAAAATATATAATATATAATGTCCCACTGCTGGGCACAGGCCTCCTCCCATATATGAGAGCTATAGTCCCCTCCCCACACTGGACCTAAGCGGGTTGGGAACTTCACATACACCTTTGAATTTCTTCGCGGATATTATGCAGGTTCCCTCACAATGTTTTCCTTCATCGAAAGCTAATGGTCTAAAGGTACGTCTAAACCACTGAGCCACCACTGCGTCTTCAAAAAAAAAATTAAGTAATAATTCGCAAGAAAGCTTAAATTATCGGAAAATACACGCTTTTGTACGGGACAGCCTATGGAATGGTCCAAAGCTAAGTTTCCGTATGACTGGCCTAGCCTAGCCGTGTAGATAAATATGTGGAGGCTTAACTTTATTAATTAGGTCGATTGCAAAGAAATCTACATAGTTTAGGTCTCTAATGAAAACAATAACGTAATTTTTTGGTCGTCGTGATCGATTTTTAGGGTTCCGTAGTAAACAAGGAACCCTTACCTATAGTTTTGCCATGTCCGTCTGTCCGCAGCATAGCTCAGTGCCCGTTAGTACTACAAATCTACAATTTGGTACAGGTATACATATTAATCATGTCGACAAAGTGGTAGAATAAAAATTAGACACATTTTTCATCATAAATGGCTTACTTTAAAATGAAAATATTCCGAACAAAATCAGCCCAGCCGTTTTCGAATAACTATGGAACCCTACACTGGCTATGCATGCTAGCATGGCCCGACATGCTTTTGGCTGGTTTATTTTTGTTTTTCTTAAACCCAGTACTAGGCCACCCTTGGGACTAGGTCGATTTCTGTATGATGGATCTAGGTACGATGTTTAATTTTTTTTTGTACCTATCTGATTTACAATGTATACAGAAGGAAATACATAGTACATTACGCTACAAGTGCGAAAATAATGAAATTCGAAACGAGTGGAGATTTAAATCAACACGAGTTACGAATTTCGTTTTCGCACGTGTATCGTACGATGTTTTTCAGTACCACAGACAACATAACCTAAAGACGTAGCTTTAGACAATTATTTCATTTAAACCGATGCTGCCAAAAATGCTGAGGTGCGGGCGGCGTAACATGAGCTAACTGTGTTGTGATTCGTCGTTTCAAGGTCAATGGGGTGTAAAACAAAAATGTCCGCCGGTCGCTAGTGATTTCCGAATGTCGATAAAAGTGTCGATGGTTACAATGTCTATCGCTTTTACATTTCGACATTTGTCAGTGACTTACCGACAAAACCGTAAATCCATATCCGTACTAATGCATACCATAAATGCGAAAGCATGTCTGTCAGTTTACTGAGTCTACACGCTTAAATCGCTGAACCAATTTAGATGAAATTTTGAATGGAGATTATTTAAGACCCGAGAAAGGACATATGATATTTCATTCATCATTATCATTATCATCCCCGCAGATGAAGATCTATTATGATACTAGCTTCTACCCGCAACTTCTGGTGTGAAAAATAAAATGCATTTTATATAAAAAAATATTTGTACTGTCTGTCTGCTGTGTCTACACATTTAAACCGGTTTAGATGAAATGTGGAATAGAGATAGTTTAAGACCCGGGAAAGGACAAAGGATAGTTATTTTATCATCATCATCCACGCAGACAACGTTGCGGTCAAATATTAATATCACAATATATCTTTTCTGAGACAATAAATAAAATATTTTTATAAAATATACTTTTGTTTGTACAATCATTAACTCGTAGTTACAAAGTTACCAAAAAACTACCATTAAAATACGTTGTATATAAAATTCGTCTATTATTCGTTTTTGTTAATTTGAAATATTCCGGTTTAAAGTGTCGAGAACATATCACACTGCTAGGAGCAGAAACCAATCATGTGACCGTTTTGTAGCATTCATCCACATTTCTTTCATGTTTGGGCATTTAGAGAAGATACACAATATTATTCAACATAATAGTATTTTTGAAAATTATACTTCTACACTTTACACTAAACCAGAATTTATTTGAGGATAATTGAATATAATCGTAATATCTTATCGATAGTAAACAGACTGCAGGCATAGACATCACTAGTTCGGATACGGAGACTCCACCGCAGAGTCTGTTGCTTGGTACGATTGAGAATAAAGATTTCAATTTATTTTTAGTTACCTTATCGATAGTAAACAAACATACTCTACGGTCATCCCTAGTTCAGACGGCCTACCTGCTCGTTACGCTAGACAAGGAGGGAGTTATACTTCGTGCAAAGTATTAGAAAGAGACTTTGTAAAAAGACATCAACGAGTGCACTAGATTTTATGCTTAAACTATTTTTGATTTTAATTGAAATCTATAAAAAATTGCTCATTTGTGAAACGTAATACCATCTTTTTGCACACTAGATGTTTTTGTATTCTTGCCACACAATTTCACGCAACAGTAATGCATTTTGCATGACGTAAATCACGTTAAAACTTTCGTAATTATCTCATGAACGCCGGCCGCAGACTGAAGTTAGAAATGGAGGCGTGGCTCTAATATGGAGTGAATTCACCGTATGCGTGACAGAGGGGGTCGCCCGGCTAAGCTACGTCTTGAGGTTATGTTGTCTGTGTTCAGTACACACGGCTCTCCGAAGATTTCGACCTGACGTAAAATTAACCACTTCTTGCACTAGCGCGGTAGCGCGAAATAAACGCCACCTGTGCTGAAAACGATATTTTTAAAGACAGCATGTACTTGTTTGTTTTGTGTAGATATACGAGTATGTAGGTAAGAAGGTATCCAATGTAGAATAATTTAGGTAAAATACACAGCTATTTTTGCGTCAGCGCCAGTTTCATTTTACACGCAATTAAACAATTCTAATTATAGCATGTGACGTCATAAAGCACGAACTCAACACCTTCATGTTACCTTCATAGTTCTTGCATGAGCAACGAAAAAATCAACATACAGTAGCCTATCTAGATGAAAGTATCATCATCATCATCAGCCTAAGATAGTCCAATGCTGGACGTAGGCCTCTCCTAATTAACTATGCGTATAGACGCATTAGGAGGTAAATGCCCATAATCGCCACGCTGGGCAAGCGGATTGGCGATCGCAGTAATGTGTCCACTATGATGACGCTCGATAACAACAACGTATAAGGTACAATCTGCGGTTGTTTTGTCATTGTAGATAGCATTTTGTACGTTGTTCGTAGGGTTGAATCTGGTATGAAAAAAAAATCGCAGATTGCACCTTATACGTTGTTCTCGTCGCGCTGCTGGCCATCATCAATCTTTTATCAAATAATGGTCAGTGACACTTCAATCCCTTAGTCGACTCTTACGACACCCGCAGGAGGAGTTGGGGTGGTGACAAATGTATTCTTACTGCCGTCACCACACGGCGGCAGATGAAAACACGTAGACCCAAAAAATCTATATCTACAATACCCAGCAGCGTGATTTTGCGTTGTATTCAGAAGGCCGAGTGTAGGTAATAACTCATCGTTATTTCATACAAATGACGAGAAAAAACGTAAACGCGATCGTAATTTTTTTTATAAGTTAGTACCTACACTCGGCTTGTGAGCTTCGAATGCATGAGTAATTGTCTTCTTCTTCTACCTAGCGTTATCCCGGCCTTTGCCAGGGTCCGCTTTCCTGCTACATTTCCTCCACTTTGCGCGATCCTGGGCATCATTTACTGTAAGCCCATTCACACTCATGTCAGCTTTCACGACATCTAGCCAACGCTTCTTTGGTCTGCCGCGGGGTCGGGGGCCGTCAATCGTAATGCATGATTATTATGTAATTCAGCTAATAGACCCATTATACATATCTAAAAATAAAATATAAAATCAAAGAGTACCTACCGTAAAAACACGACCATAAATTGTAAATACGTAGGCGTCGTAGGTACTTGAAAGTAATAGTAAAAAATAAATAGTATAATGCATATTCGTTATATAAAAGCAAAGTGTGACTACCTATAAACGAGACTAAATGACATAGTTGGTAAGTGCGTCACTACTCTACATTGCAGTTGAAATTCGCTTGTCGTTGCATATTTATTACCCACGTCACTCACTTCGACATTTGTGGTTATTATGTTAACACAGGCATTTCAAGTTTTATGACTAAGCTACGATATTTTACTGTCATTCTCTGTGTGCTGTGACTGTGACGTAGATCCTGAAACTTACGTGACTAGACGTCATAATCATTAGTTATTCCTGGGTACTTAGCCAAGTTGCCAATCGCTAACGCTTAATCGTCAATCGCAAACGAAAGGCAGCTAACTGTCTTTGTCGCGCTAATATGAAAGAGTGACAGAGAGGGAAAACTACGATACGCTACTAAGCGTTAGCGATTGGCAACTTGGCTAGGCATACTGAACTAGCCACGAATAATTTTCTCGTACGGCCCGGCCACGACATTGGTCTAAGGCGACCGTTGGCGAGCGAACCCATGAGTTGGAGCGGGATGCTGATATGGGAACTCCCTCTCGCGTGTTTGGCACGGTTGCCTTAGACCAATGACGTGGCCGGGTCTACGCGGCTCCAGGTTCCGCCACACGAAGGCTATTAATCGAGCTTACAGTGTGACTGTGACTAGGTCGATTTGTGTACGATTGTACCATGGTTGTAAAGTAAGGTAGTCTTGCGCACTGGTCCCATCGCGAGCGAGTAAGCTATGAGCTATCAGCTAGAAAAGAACAAAAGATAAGCGTAACCGTGTAAACAAAAGAGACACGGCGACATTTAGAACTCATAGCTGTGCGAGTAACTATAAACATTGCTGTGTCTCTGTTGTTTGCATGGGTGCGCTTATATTTTGTTCGTTTTCCGAAAGCTCATAGTTTCCTCGCTCGCGGTGAAAACAGTGCCTTAGGCTAGTTCCGAAAATCACACAAAAATCACTCGTAATCACATCGTTTTAAGTGTCACCTTTCGGTATTATCCAACGTTTTTTGACATTTGGAATTACTCGAATACACCCTATTTATTTTACACATACACATACACATACATCATCAGCCTATGATAGTCCACTGCTAGACGTAGGCCTCCGAATTACCCGAATAACCCGTATTTATTTTACACATACACATACATCATCAGCTTATGATAGTCCACTGCTAGACCTTTCCTCTCCTATTAACTATGCGTATAGACGCATTAGGAGGTAAATGCCCATGATCGCCACGCTGGGCAAGCGGATTGGTGATCGCAGTGATGTGTCCATTCCATTATGATGACGCTGCTGCCCATCATCAATCTTTTATCAGATAATGATCAGTGGCACTTCAATCCCTTAGTCGACTCTTACGACACCCGCGGAATACTAACTCGAGTCATTAAAACTAACATTCTCGTTAGTAATTCCGTACTTACCTCCCTTGTTGCACAATGTATTCTGTCTCTTATTGACAAAAATAGTCGCTCATCTGGCATCGTCTACCGCGACAGTATAACAATAGGGTAATATGTTTTACAATGTTATTTACCTGATCTGTGCCGATACTCGACCTATTTTTGTGTCAAAAAAGTCGAACCTCTTACCCTTGAGTGAGTTGTAAAAGTTGAAGTACCTATGTACCTCTGCAATACGCACAGAAAATGTGACCCGTTTGAGAACTTGTATTATTATGTTAACCCCACTCTACAAACTCGAATTTCGACAAATCACGTTTTGTGTAACGAACGAATTTCGTAGAATGGGGGATAGATTTGGCGAATGCTCGTTTGGTCTAAATGCACCTTTAGATGCTTGCAAAGTGGGTACTTTAAACGTTCCAATATTTTGACTTTCATTGTATCGAGGTATTGTAGTTTGTTAGCCTCCGTAGCCTAGTTGGTAGTGACCCTGCCTAGGAAGCTGGAGGTTCCGGGTTCGAATCCCGGCGAGGGCATTTATTTGTGTATTTATTTATCACAAATATTTGTTCCTTGGTCATGGCTGTCTATGTATTTAAGTATCTATATGTATATTTCTATTATATATATCGTCGCCTGGTACCCACATCACAAGCCTTAATTGAGCTTACCGAGGGACTAGTTCGATTTGTGTAAATATGTCCAAAAATATTTATTTATTTATTATTTATACTCTACAGAGTGTTACAGAAATTGTGATACAAGATAGCAAACCATGAATCTATTATCTAATGATTTTGAACAATTTTTACTATGGGAACAAATATGAAAACTCAAGAAAAAAAGATCTAACGTTAAGACTAAGACTAACGTTTATTTATTAACCGACTTCAAAAAAAGGAGGAGTATGTATGTTACCTGATATCTCCGAGAATAGTGAACCGATTCTAAAATTTCTTTTTGTGATCGAACGTGCATTACCCCGAGATGGTCCCATTGGCACCAAGTTGGGGTCTGATGATGGGATCCTGGAGAAATCGAGGGATCTCTTCAAATGTTATAGGTACATGTATGGAGCTTTTGGTAATTTTCATTCATTTACAAGAATTTGCATTCAGAAAATAGGATTTGAGGAAACCAATGATGGAAACAATTCGGGGATCTTTGAGAAATCGGTTGAAGTCGGTTTTTTAATTTTTTAATTTGGTGATTATTTATTTAAACTTTATTGCACAAAAGAAATTCTTAACGTACAAAAGGCGAACTTAATGCCAAGGGCATTCTCTACAACGTTCAGTCGAACTAATAAAAAAGAATGACAGAGAGAAAACAACGCTACCCTGAATCACGAAATAAGTGTTTCCTCTCTCTCGCACTTGTGAATTCGTGTGTAAAGGTGATATCAGACGGTTCATTTTTCGTTGATTTTTTCGTTTCATTCGGCATCTTTCACTCGCACTCCGAATGAACGGAAAATGAACAGTTCATTTCGTCTGAACACGGAATGAACTGTTCACTCGGATTCGGCCGACCGTTGCTACTCGAGCGTTTAAATCTATCGTCCTCGAGACACGACTTCATTGGACGCCATATTGACAGCAATGCGGAGTAAATGTTCATTTCTATGTCATTCCAGCTTTGCTGTGTGAACATGGAATGAAACAAAAATTAAGCATTCACGCGAGTGAACGTTCATCCGAGTGAACCGTCTGATATCAACTTTAGTGTGACAGTGAAGCAATAATTCGTTCGCGTAGGGCCTCTGATCTTTAGCGATGTGTATCTTGGCTACCACTCTGGTAAGAAAATTACCTAAACTGCTCATCACGCCTCAACTCCCACTAAATGACAAAAGCTCCAACAAATACCATCACCCACATTTACCTGTCTATGCGTATACCTTATTACAATGCAATAAGGTATATTAATAGTCAGTTATAAGTGACTGGCACAACAATACTGCGACCTTGTAATCCTGTCAGAAGGAGTCAATCCAAACCCTTATCTCGATCTTTTGTTTGGTAAACTGTGATACTAATCTTAGAATAGACACCGTATGGAGTCAATAGCTTGTTCATGCCGTTTTAGAACATAAGGTACGTAGTAATAAGAATCATAATCGTGTCATAAATAATGTTAATTGAGGCGTTTTGGAAAGTAAGTGCAGATTTTGCAGGTATTGTTTGGTAAAGCAAGGTGGTGTTACGAAAAGGCAGATTATCTAAGGGTATTGAATTGCGCAAGTATTTGTATTGTTATTTACTATTATATTAGGTACTGTAATCATTTACTTGTATTTAAACACAATAAACAAAAAAAATACAATTTACCTCTATTCTGTCTGAAACCATAATTAATAATTATTAAATAGATAATTAGAAGAATTGACTGGCAGAAAATGATTGTAAGGATGAAGACACATTTATCAGCATGCGTACGCATTTTGTCTAATAAAATTGACCGTTTAGTATGAAACGTGTAAACACCCGTACGCGTGCGGAAAGCAGGACGCGGTCTTATACTAAACTGACATTTTCTATAGACAAAATGCGTACGAACGCTGATGAATGTGTCTTCACTCTAAGACTTACATAATAGACTTACCTATTAAATAAACTTGTTTATTGCAAGTGCGTTGACTCAATACATTTTGCGATAAAAATACTTACTCCTAGATAAAATGATCTAATACGAGGTGCCCATGAGGAAAGGCAAAAAATGTAACAGCATATTCCTGAGGCTAAAAGAAGCTAACATAGATCTACATCATGTAGTAAATTGTACAACAAGGACATAAAGTGAACCATTTTTACCCGAGGTATTTTTTGAAGAAAACCGAGGATCTAAAACTCTGATCACAGGTTGAAAATTAAAAAAAAAATGAGTTGGCGAGTATTAGTTATATATTTTTGTTCTTTCGCTTTACGACTACATCGTTGTAGACATTGCTGTGAAAAATGTGTTTTACTTTCCTGGCAAACGAAGTGAAAAGCAAAGTGTACTGAGGGTATAAATTTAATGTCCATTTTTACCCTAGTCTGTATCGTTTCGCTCAGACCAAAAAATTGCCTTGGTTAAAAATGGGTCACTTTATACCCTTGTTGTACAATCTACTATTATTAATAAAACTATCACAAAAATACACTTTTTGACATAATTATACTAGGTAATTAAAGTTTTTTTTCTTCATTTGTTGTCTTGTCTGTCAATAAGGTGTGATGCGTATTTCGTTGCAAAACGGTCAAAAACGGTTTAAAAAATATTCATACGACATTTTCAACTAGAAATTTGTTCAGAAATCCGCTGTTAAAATTTTCCCTTTCCTCATGGGTAGGTACATTGTATATATTATGTATAAGAACTCGGCAAAGCTTTAATATTGCAATAAATTACATAAAGCTATAAATATACATTTAAGTTTACAAGTGATTACACAAATACACACGGAATTGTTATATTTTGGTTAAGTAACTGCTACGAGAACTAAAGTTGTTAACTAAGTTATTAGTATTGTCCTCTAAATAGAATCCCTTACCAACATTGTAAGTTTCATTTAAAACTGGGTATTTACCTTGTCAATTACAGGGTACCTACATACAATGGGGGACATGACCACTGCTTCGGATTGTTCCTGGCGCATAGGTTGTCCATTGCGGTTCAACGCGGAAATGCTCCGAGCGTGATGGGCACTTTTGCGCCGGGAATGTTAAAATTATTTGAGTAGGTACTTTTTAGTAGTGTAGGTAGTACGATGGCGATGTTTTAAAACACGACCGATGGCCTAAAGAAGGCACCGTCTGTTCTAAAAAAATATTTATTTATATATATTTTATGTTTTACCAGCTACCTCAGAGGCCCTATATACAATATAACACACAATGATACGCATTTTATAGAACGATTTTGTTACTATGATGTCTTAGTCTCGTCATACCTACTCAATTGACAGATAATAATCAAATGGATGAAACAAATTTTAATTATGTTAGGGAGGTAGGTTATGTATAAAATATTTTTTAAAAGGCATTAGCAAAAAAAAATGGGTTTTTAGTGCCACGTGAAACACCCTGTATCGCAGCTACGACATTTTTGAAAGTGATACGACATAATGCAAGGCTCTTCGTTCTCGTAAGCAAGCTCATAGTTAGTAGGGGTACAGTAAAAACCATGGACCTATAAATAATACTGGACAGCCAATTTGAGGTATAATCCGGAAACATTTTGGGACATTTTTTCGGGAAAATGGATCGAATCCGGAAAATGTTACCTTTTTTTTCCTTTTGGGGTCGAAATAGCTCGTCATGCTGAGTAGAAATAACGCAAAATTTACCCATAAATTCTATTAATAATTATGGCTATTTTCATAATTTAAATTATCGCCACAGTTGTAGGCCGCAGTCCTGTTCGACGAATGCTCATTTGTAAAGCGAAACATGTCGAGCATTGATCGACTTAAAGGACGTAATTAATCCGGGTAAGATATAATTTTATTATAATAACGTCTCACGATTTTTTTGTGTCGAAAAGACAATTAATTATTTAGCGACTGCGGCCATGTATAAACATGGACATCTAACGCGAGCTCGAAAATGGCCTCAAAACAATTGTGCAATTGAGCCAAAATGGACAGGACATAGCGCTTTTCTTTATACCGCGCATATTTCGGCGCAAAATCTTTATAGAATATAGCCAATCAAAACTTTGACGCACCAATTACAACTATCTTTAAATTGCGGTTGAAGTTTTTGTAGGTTGATATTGAAATTCATGGATGGAAATGGAAAGGGGGTAACACTCATCATCATCAAAATTTAAGAGCTTTGCTCTTGTCGGTGGAGTAACCGCCATTCCTCTCTCTCTCCATTGCCAGTTTCTTGAGGTCCCTATACGACTCGACAGCGACTTTCTCCTTCACTTGGTTTAAGTAAGTTAGTCTAGGTCTTCCTCTTCCTCTCTTGCCCTAAATTTTTCCCTCTAGTATGTTTATGCAGAATCTGTCGTGTCGTAACAGGTGGCCCATCATCATGCCTCTTCTATTCGCTATTGAATTGCTATAGCCAAAAAAGCGTTCAATAACAAAAAAACACCTTCTTAAAGCACGCATATCAAGGACTGCAAAAAACGCCTAATTAAAATCTACATCTGGAGCATTGCGTTATATGGGAGTGAGACGTGGACGCTGACACAAAGAGACAGAGAAAGGCTGGAAGCCTTCGAAATGTGGTGTTGGCGTAGAATGGAAAGGATCAGCTGGATGCAAAGAAAGACGAACGAAGAGATTTTGAGCATGGTAGGAGAGAAAAGGTGTTTGCTAAAGACAATAGCGAATAGAAGGGGTGACACTAGTTATCTAAAATTGAGTACCGTTTTTTTAGCGACCATTCATTTGTTCCAGCGAGTTTCTCTAGTTTAACAACGTGGTATCCATATCACACCGTAAGTCCATGGTCGAACGACGCGGTACAACGTGACCGTGCACGCGCCCCTTCACGCCGCAAACTGGACACATGTGTCCACAATAAGCTTTTGTCTTAACTTTGAATTTGGAATCATATTGCTTTGTCTTAATTTCGAGACCAGAAATTGGTAAAGCGAAGCTTGAACTTTCGCAAGTACCTACATGAAGTAGGTATGATAATAATTTAAGACCGGTATAGAAATATAGGTACTTACGTATTGTTGACCGCTCATAGAAAATTTACTGCCTGATTTTACTGACAAAGGTTGTTAGACATTTAACTTCGTTACACAAAATATGATGACGTACAATTTTGTTTCCATTAAACGCCTTTAATTATATAGTTTTTTTTTTGCAATTGACACATTTCGTCGGACGTGCACCTTCTATGTTTTTTTTTTTAATGAAATAATAAACGTTTATTTGGTGAAAAACAATTAACTTATAATACCATCTTATTCTAATAGTACATTACACCAAAATTGATGTTTGTCCTTAGAATCATTCATTGTATTATTAATACTTTTCAGTTCGGCTTTACAGCAGCGGCCCTACCGCGAAAAACGAAATTCGTAAATTTCGAGGATTGGTCTCTCTCACTCTAATGACGCCTTCGTTTGAGTGACAGAGAAAAATCCTCGAAATTTACGAATTTCGACTTTCGCGGTAGAAGGCCAGGCGCACCGTTGCCGAGTACGGCATGGATGGCTATATAATACTTTTCATACAAAACTTTCTGATTTGAATCAAGCCTTATTATCCATTTTATAATATATTTACTCATTTTATTACTAATATTATTGCTACCGAACTTTGTATTACCTACTAACAAAATATGGACCATGTTCTGCAATAAATTATTTCAATTTATTTCTAACTGAAAAGTCTCCAATTTCCTATAAATAAATTGGCAGACAATTCCACAGCTTAAAACCCTTTTACCCCTTAATGGGCCAAATTCATTCAGAATTTAGACAACGTCTGAGACGTGTCCGGTCATACGGAACCTCAATTATACCTCTATTAGGGGTCCGCAGAATCCGCGGCAATTAGTGCTAAGACCGTGCCCGTTAAATACTAATTGGAGGGTCGCAAAAAAGATTTAAAGGTTGTAACTTAAAATCGGTACTCCTTTCTAAATGGTTAAAGTTGAAATTTTATCGTTGTTTTTGAAGAAAAGCTCTGTGTCTAAGTGTTTTGGTGGTGGCTTAGAAAAATTGTCAGTTTTATCCATGACGTAGTGAAACGACGAAATTCATTAAATTAAATTATCTATGCCTCAATATTGTTAACATGTTTAATAACATTTGGGCATTTCAACCGTCACGACTTCGGTGGCAACATTATTACCCGATTTCCGTGGGTATCTCATTTTTTTTTTTGGATAATATGGTAGTTGTCAACTACGTCTTAAAAATATATTTATTTTCAAAACTACAATATTTATGTACATAGATTAAATCTAACTAATCTACTTAACCTAACCTATATCTAAGATTGGCCCTTGTGGCATTGTACCGAGGATGCTGGCGGCATTTCCTCGCTGTATCGCAATACTGATGCGTTGTGCGAGGAAGTCGCCAGCTCTTCGGTCTCTAGTTACATCAACCAGACGTTTCGCGATCTCAGCAAACAATTTGCGTGCGCTGGGGCCCCAAGAACCTAAAGTTTCTACGCCAAACGGTACAAAATCGTACTCTTCGCCGAGGCCCTTATATTTATTACGTTTTAAAAATTCGGCATTTTCAGCCGCAGCGGCTGCCTTAAACGTAGTTCGTTGAAGATGGGACGGTGCCAGGGTATCTACGCAAGTAGCATCCCATACCAACATCCGTCCCAAGCTCCAAGGAACCAAAGACACACCATCAGGTCTCTTACCATCATCCCTAATAATACCAGTAGGCTCAAGAAGAGCAGGTACGTTGATCGTGGCAAGAGACCTGCGGATTATGTCGTTAAGCGTTGCATGTCTGGAAATACGGCCTGCGCTTTTTTGACAACTTAGTCCGTGGTGTCCCAGTCGGTCCATGTCTGTGCCACAACAGCATAAGTGAGGGGTACATACCGCGGCCCCGAGTCTCAGGCCGGTTGCGAGCCTAAGAGAGGCCGGATCCAGGAAAGTACCAGTACTAGCCGAAGGATGGGCATGCAGCCAGTAACCAGCTTCCCGGGTTCCAACCGCCAAAAGTCTCGCACGATCCGGACCTGCAGAGCTGTTCAGAAGAGAATTGTATGTTAGATCACAATACACATTGTCCCAGCTCCTTTGCGATTTTAGGTTGTCAGGAAAATTTTTAGAAGGGCAAGCAATTTTGAATGCATTTTTGGCGTCCTCCAAACCCGCAGTCTCACAGTTAATAGGCAGAGCCCTTAGGATCTTTCCTGTGAGATCAGACGTGCTGTGGACGGATGCCAAAAATGCAGGAGAAGCCACACATGAAATTTTTCGTATCCCTAAACCCCCATACCGTATAGGGAGGGATGCTTGGGACCAGGAACGCTCCGTTAGCTGAATATTTAGAATTTTTTCTATGGTAATTTTGATTAAGTCGTCTAAAGGTGTTAATAAATTAATATTTTTCCAGAACGGACAGCAACGGAGCACGTATGTCAATTTAGGGACAAAAAGACAAAACTTAAGAATCGCAAGAGCATAATGAGGGCTAATTTCGAGTAGACGATTTGCGTGATTTTGGAATTTAGAAATCGAGTTAGAAATATAATCGGGAAAGGATTCTTCAAAAATAGGAGAACCCAGGAGGCAAAGTGAATATTTGTCTACTATTTTTATACCAGGAGTCAGACAATCAAATTTGGATTTTAAAACAGTCAAACTATAGGAAGTCTTTTGAATAAAGAGTTCGCATTTACTATAATTTAGTTCTAAACCAATATTTTCAAAATTAGTTTTGATAAGAAACAAATCGGACAGTACGGTATCCACGTCACCTCCTAGGGTGCCATCGTCTAGATACCAGACATTAAATTTTGATTTAATTTTTTGTATTATGTGATTTATGGCTAAACTGAAAATTGCTGGCCCGAGGGGGTCACCTTGCTGACATCCCACCTCAGATGATAATTGGTGGGACTTGTATAGTAATTTAGATGGATCTGCATAGCAGAGATAAAGGTAGTTATAGAGTTCGGGAATTTGTTCCTTTACTTCTGCCAGCAAAGTGTCCCTATTTACCGAATTAAAGGCGTTTTTTACATCAATTTTGACTACAATTTCACAATCATCGTGTGAAAGATAGGTGCGTAAAGCATGGACGGCTACTTCGCACCCACCTTTCGTGCCAAAACCTAACTGAACTGGTTCGAAAATAGACTGTAATTTTGACTTAATGTGACTACGTCTACCATTACATCCAAAATTTCTTGCATCTCTCACGGGATTCGTGTGATAAGGCTGCCACTGAAGTTACGGTGGTTGAAACGTTCGAAGAAATGCCGATTTTCTAACACTAGTATTATTACCAATTAACTGGCCGAGTGGTGGTGACGGCAGTAAAAATACATTTGTCATCACCCCAACTCTTCTCGTGGGTGTCGTAAGAGTCAACTAAAGGATTTAAAGTGTCTCTGACCATTTGTGGCAGTCCATCACGGAAGGGCCCTTATGGCAGGTATTGAGTTACGCATAGATCCTAAATTTGCATTAAATAAGCTATCTAATACAAAAAAAATCATGACCTACACATGCTAAGTATTGCACTTTTGAGAAAACGTTAAAAGAAGTTTGAAACTCACTTTAAGGATGTTCCCATTGGAAGTTACATAGATGACGATTGATTATGTATCTCAAGGTGCATTTGTTTGAGAATCAGTTGTGATTTTGTCTCATCGACTTCCAGATCATGAAAAATCGGCCGTTGATTAGAGCAAGTCGCTTATAAGAAAAAAAAAAGAAAAATGGTTTTTTTTTCCTTTTCTTCTAATACGTTACCATCTGAACTATAGTAATTAGTTACAAATATTTCAACTTACATTTAAGGATAGAAATAAAATCACATAGTTTATTAAATATGTATATTTTAATCAGAATATCACAATCAGAATTTAACATTGTTCCTATAGTAATAATAATATTTTTTATTTAGAGACTTCTAAATTATATTTAATCAGCCTACACAATTATAACAAAAGTGTCAGAATTATTCTGCATGTCTTATTTTTTTATTTATAAATGATTAAAGTTACATAAAAATCACACATTGACTCCCATACATTTGGGAAAAGGGCCCTTATGGCCAATCACAGATAAAAATTACTCATTGCTGAAGTATATAACGATAAAAACATTATTTAGTTACTAATCTTGTATAACAATAGAATACCAAAGAAAAAATGTTATAAAATATGAAGTTAACTTAAAATCTTGATGGTTTATCAGTAATTCTCATAAAACGTTTATTATAATTATCAATTCACACAGTACCTACCAGATCGATTTGTATAAAATTGTCCCTTAATATTTGTTTTTATTTATTTAAGACACTTAGTATATTGCAAGAGAACATATCTTACCACCGATAATGTCACCAATACGGGATCATTCATAAACTACGTACCGTCAACTGCTGCAACATTGCCACGTGACATCAAGTTTGCCTATAAGTTGAAGCCACGAGGCAATGTTGCAATAGCTAACAGTAAGAATAATTATTTTTATAATGTGAAATAATTTTAGATTTTAAAAATCACATTTTAATCTAGAGAGACAAGAGGTTTGATTAAAAGATAATAGGATAATAATTGAAAAAAAAGCGAAGATTACAATTTCACATTTTAAGTATCATTTTTAGAATAAGAAGAAAATCGTGTTAAGTAGTGTTTTTTATCGTGTCATCGTGTTACCACTTTGAGTAAAATTATTTTTTTAGGAAGAAACCTTGGAGCGACTACTAGTATATGGGAGAAATAATACATCGGTAGCTGATAAGTTTTACGACATGGCGATCTCTAACTCTTTATATCTTCGCTTTGACAAGCCGCCTGTACCTAGTAGTACCCACAAGTAAGATTTTTATTTTAAAATGACGACTAGGTACCTAAATCGGGTAATTTTTAAATGAGGTATCAAAGTACTTCATTGAATCGTACCTATATAACATAAACTCACTTATAAGCAAAAGTTGCAAGTAATTACAACATTTTTTAACAACAGTTTTCACATTTTCGAACGCGGTCTAGCATAAGGGCCCTTTTCTACTAAACTTTGAGCTGAATTTTAATATAGAAATACTTAACGTACACTACTGAAACCAAGCTACAATTGCACGTCTATTCGTATATTATACTATTTTGCATAAATTCAAAAAACGATAATTTCGTACGATTTTACAAAAACGTCGATATCTCCGTAACTAGAAACCGCCA
The DNA here is from genome assembly GCA_025490895.1 of Thaumatotibia leucotreta. Taxonomy (NCBI): domain Eukaryota; kingdom Metazoa; phylum Arthropoda; class Insecta; order Lepidoptera; family Tortricidae; genus Thaumatotibia; species Thaumatotibia leucotreta. Next base: position 77,612 of record JALPQI010001037.1, read on the forward strand.
TAAGGGCCCTTTTCTGATGGACTGCCACATTTATTTATTGAAGATTGATGATGGGCAGCAGCATCAACATTACTGCAATCGACAACTCGCTTGCCCGTGGCGATTATGGACATTTACCTCCTAATGCGTCCGTACGGTTAGGAGAGGCCTTAGTCCAGCATTGGACTGATTATGATGGTGATCATTATTTACTTAAGTTAATTAGACACATCACACTAATCTCACAATAAACCATTCACTCATGCACTTACTCAACACGAACAAACACACTCACGTACATGCAAACTTTATAACTAAAACTTATGTTGTTAATGTTAGTTAGTATAAACGCCATATCTTGTTATTGCATGTTCATTGCATTTTTGTGGACATCTTTTATTGGCTTTGTTTACTGTACACTCAGTTTTTGTAAATTTCTCATGTACTGCTGTTGATGCCCCAAATAAATAAAATAAAATAAAATGTATGTATGACATAAAGGAAGGGAAATCATTATCTATAGTTTTAACATTTTAATGATAGTATATTCGCCATTCGATTGGTAAAAAATGGAATACTGCTTCAATACGGTTAATTATTAAATACCGATTTGTTAAATTAGTGTGAATAATAAAATGTATTATGTTTCACTCTGCTTACAGACAAAAAAAAACATAAAATAAATGCAGTAAAAGCGTACTGTACCTACTCCATAAAAAAATACAACACAGAATATTCTTCATTATGTGTGGACAATCACAACTAATCAAGTTTCTTTCTTCGACTTAAACAAGGGGGCAAAATGAAAAATGTAATGAAAAAAGCACTTAAGGCGATTGTTACTCAACTAGCTTTTTACCCTTATTTACCATATAGCGAGTTAATCCTCCCACGCTCCCATACAACCCCATACATCCATACATCCCCCATGCATTCACACCAATAACTCGGAATAAAATTGCATTTCCTAATTGCTCCTTCATTTCCCACCGTCCGCCTGACACGTGGCTATTCTATCCCTAAAATTAATAAAAAAACAACCAAAATGCAACCTTATTCGTATAGACATAAAGGCTTTAATTACAGACGAAAATGATAACTAAAAATTTACTCAAAGTTCGAACGGTATTTGATCTCCTATTGCACTTTAATACTCCTTACTGACATCGTTTCTAAGTTCAAAATAGTACACTACAACGTCACACATAAAATTGCTAATTTTCATTTTTACAAAATCATATTTACTATCACAACAACCCTTATGACATTGAAACACAGTTTAAATTTACCCAGCACAGAGGTAACGTAACATTATTGTAAAGGCGAGTGCATACGTCCGCGTTCTGAAACTCAAAAAGCATAAATTCCACAAGCTACTCCTCTCAATTCCAACCTTAATGTCATACACATACGGTCGATAGTAAATGTAAAAGGTGGTTGTTAAACTTTTTTTTTTTAATAAATGCGCGAAGGGTGGCGGCACACGGCCGCACGCGGCGCCACACTCCGCGACGACGTCGGCGCGGGCGCACGTGTCCGAACGCTGATAAAACGCACTGACCTACTTACGGAAACTTGAGTGACCTTCGATTGGATTTTTGGACATTGTGTAAATTTCAATAACTTGAATTGTGTTGTTGTGTTCATCGTTACCACATATTTTTTATGACATTTAAGTGAGCCTAAAGTGTATTCGTGTTTTGAAAGTGATCTTTATTTCTTGAAACTAATTTAAAGTGCCTTACCCAACGAACGGCAGTGTTTGCAAGTGATAAGACAAAAACAAAAGCATTTTTTAGTCAGTCAGTGACAATACTGCCGTGGCATGAAAAGTGACTTATAACTGTCACCGTATAACCTCAAAGCTGTCACCCAACATGGACTACCGTCACATGGACCCCGCCCAGCAGCAGTGGGGCTACTGGCCACCGGCGCCTGCGCCGCCAGCGCCGGCCCCGAGAAACAAACGGACGCATTCGGAAAGCGAAGATGATGCGTTCTCGGAGGAGAGTAGTAAGGATGCCACGTGAGTACTAAGTCTTACAATTATTGTTGTTTAAATGCATAAGAATTAGTAAGCAAATTACGATACAAGTGCGAAAAAAACGAAGTTCGAAGCGAGTGGCGATGAATTAAAACAGGACCGAACTTCGGAAAGTTCAACCTGACAAAAACCACTTCTCACACGTAATAGAAACACCACATGTACTGAAAAAGTAAGAGTAAAACTAAACATTTTCTGCGACAAATTGTTCATATTTAAACATTCTTTACATAGAATTATGTGATAGTGAATACGCACCCTAAGGCACACATCGTTTTTAAAGCTTGCAGTTCCTTTCAAAAGTTATACTAATAGTTTATTAAAATTTGGTGTAATTTTCTTAGAAAAAGTGATTGAACGAAGTGTATAAGGATAAGTACATAATTGCTTGTATATTTAACTATGCGAACAATCTGAAAGTTTGTAGGGCCAGTGAAATCTTCATTTTAACTAGAACGATACATGTGAATCCTGAAAGAAAGCATTAAATAAGTTGTTTTCTCAACAAGCACACTAACTCTAGAAAAACCATAAACTCGAATTTGTAAAATAAAGAAAAATCTAACTGTATCATTTATGAACAAATTCGAAAAGAAATATTGATAACAATTTCCTAAATAAGTGTATAATATACGGCTGTTTATTTTCCAATCTTTACCTACGTCCGATATTAACGTAGAGCACGTGCTACAGCCGTAGAGCCGCGCTACGAAGGCCGTCTCTATTGTTTCAAAACAGTTCGTAGCAAAGTTCACTGAAGTACAAACGGCTAGCGTAACTTTTCACGTGTTTTTATGATTGACGCTGAATGTCCTTTTCTTTTATATGCTTGAGGAAAAGGATAGTGATCCTTTTTACCTGACAGATATATTTATCCTAGCTATATCGCAATACTGATGCGTTGTGCGAGGAAATGCTGCCAGCATCCTCGGTACAATGCCACAAGGGCCAATCTTAGATACTTATAGGTTAGGTTAAGTAGATTAGTTAGATTTAATATATGTACATAAATTGTAGTTTTGAAAATAAGTGTATTGGAAATACTAAAAAAAAACCTATAATTGCGCAAAATGATACTCCAGCATAAGAAACACGTTTTCCGTTGCACTGTAAAAATTATTTTCTATCGGAACATGGTTACATACATCGCAATAACCACATATATTTGAAAACGAATATCGTATCATAACTTAACAATGTGTTTTTAAAAATATTTTATCACAATTTGAACATAGTAACATAGGTACATATTACAAATCATAATGACCACAAATACTAGAAAATTAATATCATAAGTCATAACTGAACAATGTTTCACATCCTTTCAATTTGTTGGTAATAAATTTTCCTATTTAATTGACAAACGATAAATAACCATCACTGGTATACCTTAGCTATTCAAGAAAATCATTCTAAAAACTAACAACGCGATCTTTCCTCAGATCTCCCGGCGGAGATTCCTGCCAACTAATGACGCGCAAGCGCCGCCGGGGCGTGATCGAGAAGAAACGGCGTGACCGCATCAACACCTCGCTCACGGAGCTGAAGAGGCTGGTCCCAGCAGCCTGTGAGAAGCAGGGCAGTGCCAAGTTGGAGAAGGCGGAGATACTGCAGCTGACGGTGGACCATTTGAAGATGATTCATGCTAAAGGTAATTTGAATTAATTGTAACTAAAGTGAAGACACTCGTTTAGGTAAAGGAATACGTTGAAGAACATAGAGCGACTTCAGATGATTGTTGATCATCTGAAGATGATACTTGCTAAAGGTAACTAAAATTAATCTCGGCTAAAGTTTGAAGATCTGAAGACTATGGTGCCAGCGGCTTGGGAGAAACAGGGCAGTGCGAAGTTGGAAAAGGTGGAGATACTGCAACGGACTGTCAACCATTTGAAGATGATTCATGCTCAAGGTGATTTGAATTCATTGTAACTAAAATGAAGACACTCGTTTAGGTAAGGGAATACGTTGGAGAACATAGAGCGACTTGAGATGATTGTTGATCATCTGAAGATGATACATGCTAAAGGTAAATAAAATTAATCTCTGCTAACGTTTAAAGTGCAGAACATTTTTGATAAGTGCTTAGGCAAATATGAGGTTTGTGCTAGTAGGAGATATAATTGAACATAGCACCGTACGTATTTCAGAATGCATATTAAAGCCAAGATACTGTATTAAATATTTCTGACCACGTAAGCGCATCGATTTCAACCTTAGCTGTATTTTTGTTTATCTAAAATCCTGAGAGCCGCATCTAACATCCGGATACTCAAAAATAACTTCAAAAACTCCGCTATCTCATCCAAATCTGTCATTCACTCTCCATTTATTCACTCAACAACCCATTTCCGTTTCCTCATCAATAAAAGATTTAACGGTTGGCTAAAAACTTTATAAAAATTGCTAAAAAAGCAAAAGTAACTTAACGGATTCTTTATCCTGTCTATTGAAAAGTTTTTGCTTAAACTGTTACTTTTAGACTCTTCCTCAAATGGAATGAAACGAAAGTTTTTTTTTCTCGAGTATTTAAGCTCTTGAGATTTTCCTCAAAAGGTTTTCCTTAATCGATTACCAACCTAATAAATATATTGCTTTTGATCGGAATATTAATGCTACTTTAACATTAATTAGACCATTATTTGAAACGAATATTGCTTTTCTATATTAAGGAAATTCCTACATCAATAATTATTGTCTTAGGATTGTATCCACACCTACGTATTACGCAAGTTATTCTTATTTTAGACAACCTATTTTAAGCAATTGTAAATATAAATCGTATAATCGTCCTCAAATATATCGGAATGACCATGGTGGCCTTAAGTGACCATAGTATGATAATATTTGTGATGGGAAATATACGTCATACAGCCAGGTACAAAAAAATACGTAATGAAAAAAATCGCTCATAAAAATTATACAAGAATATTATTAGTTACACGGTAATAAAGTGCATTGGGAAATATTTTTAGAGTAATTTTACAACTCAAAACTTGTCTGTAATGGAACATTTAAATCTCAAACATGAACAATGAAGGTATAAATAAACAATTACCTCATTTTAATGAAGTTGTTCAGCCGCGCTGAAACACGAGTACCTACCCATTAAAATTTTGTAAAATAGGTATTCAAAACTTTCTCAAGCATCTTAAGCCCAAAACCGGGGATGAATTTTGTTGACATACTTCTGCTAATAACTTTTAAATTAATGGTTTCGAAGCGCGGTTTTAACTTTTATTATATGTCATAGTCCTGGAAGATTCTCACTTGCTTCATAATAAGATTTAATACAATGGGTAAACAGTAAATGGGTAAATCTGTAATAAAGGTGGGCATGTCATCGTCTGTTTGTTGACTTGAATGCAAATACAGGTTTTAAATTATTTGTTTATAAGTATTTTCTTCATAATACAGATATTTTTTCAGATATATGCCATTTATTAATTAATAAACACGCGAGTAATTTGGTTACTTACAGTATATTCTTATTGTAAATTATCCAGTGATGATTTACGTAGGTAATTTATATTGTACAGCCATATTTCTTCGAAACTAATGGAATTTTAGGAGCTAAGCAATTTCTTAGACTGGCCGTTTAATGCGACCAGGAGGTTTACTTTAACCATCAAAATTCGAATAAAAATGTATGAAAAAATACTCGACACCCAAAATTCTTCAACATCAGAAACCCAAAAGTCGTAACCGCCAGTACCGTTCAGCGCACTTACGCCGAAACCGACGCGCGCGCATCGGGAGTATCGGGACCATGCCCCGGCGCAGTTCCGCGTTCCCACGGCCCGCTTCCGCATCCGACAGGTGGCAACATGTTGCATCAAACATCACGTCTAAAAAGACCTAACAGCCATCATCTCCCTACTGACATTAGTCGTTTAGTGTTATAAAAGTTAATTTAATTCAAAAGTGAATTTTGAATGCTTTTGAATTTGTCAATTTGTTGTGTGGTGAGATTTGATATGGTGTACAGGTAGATCACTCAGAAGTGTAGTCTCATATGGTTTGTTATGGGAAAACGTCACAACAAATGAAATGTATTGCCTAGTTTGTAACTGGCGGCTTCCGTAGCCGTTGGTATAGATAGATCTACTACATGGTAAATAATCTAAACAGTAACCCAGATTAATCTTTAGGTTCTGCATTGAAATTACGTAAGCACAAATATTTTATCCATGATTTATAGTTGTGTTCTATAAATTTTAGCATTTAATATAAGTAGTTGTCATCTCCTCCTACCCAAAATATAGGAATTATTTGTTGAGCTTTCATTTCTATTAATTTATTTTCTTTCTATTACGTCGTCGTATTTTAATCAGAGCCAAAATTTCATTTAATATTTCTAACAATTTCTCAATATTTTTACACAAAATTGAACTTCAGTGAGCACAAGGAAGCAATTACTTAATTAGGAAATTGCTCTTCCTCCCTGAAATGCCGTTTGACTAATTTAAATTACAATAATTCCCGGGATGCGGTTACCCAGATTTTGCGGTTTTTGCTTCGGTTCAAGTAGCACCATAACACGTGCGTTATACGTATTTGTACTTATGGTCTTTGGCGGTTGGTTCTGGTTGAAAGGGCACTGTGTGGTGTAAAACAGTAGACAACTACACGAACACGCTGCTTCCCGAGTCACTAATAAGTTAGTCAGTAATAACCTTGCATACACATAAGTACACTTGCTGATAGTAGGACCTCGTGCAGGGTCCGCCCAGATAGCTATCACCGTCTTACCCGTTACCTGCCGCTAAATAGTACTGTGTTCCGGTTTGGGGGTAAGATAGTCGGTGTAATAACTGGCAAAGATAGAGGCAATCCATCTAAGTCCTCAGGGTAGGCAGCGCATAGGCGATTTTTTGGTCACTATGTCCATGGGCCTCAGTTCCTGCTTTCCATCAGGTGGGCTGAGAGCTCAATTGTCTACCTTCGTCACATAAAAATATACACTGTATATGTAAGTAATACTGAACAACTTTTAGTATATATCCTTTGGACCACCGATTTTAAAAGGACTCTAAAATCAGAATTCTTCAATAATTGTAATTGTTAGCAAATCATAGATAACACATTGGCTCTTTAATACTCTAATCTAATTAGGAATTTCATGGTCTTTGAATATTAATGATCAAAGAAAATGAAAATTAAAGGACAAACCGTCGCAGGGGAATTATTTGTAATGACGGTTAAAGGTGACTTTGCGAGGTGAAATTAATTTTGTTGAATTGCTGTTATTACCATGGTTATTTAGAATTACATAATACATGTACATCAATGTAATAATTTGTTCAACTGAGATTATGTACAAATCAAATCAATATCATTTATTTGTGACAATATGTCTGTATGGTTTTTTATTTGCGAAAACCAGTAATTAGCTTTGCTGTCACACATTGTTCAAAAACCTGTATTTGTTAATTCAGCTGTTGGTTTTCTGAATAAAATGAAATATGTAAGTAATGCAATACAATATGGAGTCTAGCATATTTTAAAATTTAATATCAACGAACTGGCTTCGGCAAGTAAAATATTCTAATTCAGAACCCATCATTAATAGCATTTCAAACTCATATCGAACTCAAGTAGTCAAGTTATGACTTACCTCCCAAATCAATCATCCTTATCCATTTCAAAAACGACCACAAACCTATTCCCTACTCGTAGAAAAAGGGCCCACATGTGGTCACACTTCCTGGTTTTTTGCCTCGCCAGGTGCCCATGGTCGTACCTGGGTCTATTAAAGGGCCATCGCGGTCAACAATGGGTTCATTAAAGCGGCAAACACTATTCAAAGGCGTTTAAAGTTACATTTTGAGGTTATAACTTTTAGGTTAGTTTTTTGTAAGCGTAAGCGCCGACGTTTTTTGTATGCTGGGAATTCGAACTATACTGTAGATTCTTTTACTAATTAACCTAGACCAATTAGATATTCGATATTGTATTATAAATTTAATACAGGTACCTAACTACTAAAAGAAGGTAGTCATACGTAAAATAGTTTATAAAGATTACTATATATTTTTATTACTTAATCCCATTTGGCCTTCATAGTTCAGTTGGTACATGGTTCGGTGAGGGCATCTCTATCTTTAAAACACAGAAATATTTCTTCCTTGCTCATTATTTCGTGATAATCATATGTAACTATTTAAGTGTCTATGTCTACTTATCTGTTTGTTATATGTATAATTATTTCGTCATTTATTTACCAAAACACAAGCCTTAATTTAAACTTACCGTGAGACTACCTAAATTTGTGTAAGAATACTGCATATTTTATTGTTATTATTTTTATCTCACAATGTTAGGCTAATAACAATCTTTCTCAACCATATTGCGGACTATCTTATCAATATCTAACATTCACATGTAATCGACTCAAATTCGGGCTATTAAATAACCTCACCCCTGACCATATTGCAGATATGGTATCACCAGTGGCCGGGCGAACGTGGGAATCGCCCGCTCCGCCCTATCTCAATGGGGATGGCCCTCCCTTGCAAATTGTTTGTATGGGAAAGTCGGATTAGAGGGATTTCATTTGTATGTTAGTTTTGTTATGCTAGTAGCGTAAAAATGCATGTGTTTTTATCTTGTTGTCCGTATAAAAGAACAGTTTTTTTTATAAAATAGGTGATTTAATTCTGTACGAGGCCAGTTTTGAGACTTTTGGGCAATATTTAAATTATTTTTATGATCTAAATTACAGTTTACTTAGTCCGTAATCCGTTTCATTATAGTTTTGCCTATAAATGGTAACTTAATTATGTGTGAAAGATTCAGAGAGTTGGATTAATTATATGTAAATTATAACTTAATATAGGAAAACAATCAAATGCCCTTATTGATAAACATCCATTAGACGTCGTTAGTTAATTATTTGTTTGTCCTTATCTTTCGACTTGATATTTATGTTTGATCGGAAGGGACAAAAAAACAAATTAAGTAATATACGCCTCGTATGTTTTTAAGAATATGGTTGCTAGGTAAATGATCTAATAATTATACACGCGGTCCGGTACTTTCACATTACAAAAACAATTAAGTTATAGATATATTGATTAGCAAAAACAATCGTGTTCTTTTGTACGAAATATCACTAGATTTGTCACAAAAGGAAACTAAAAATAGAAACCAATATAATAAATGGACTCGTTCCAGATTGCTAACGAATATGACGAAAAAAGGACAGCCGATAATTAATTAAATAAAAATCTACAGCGTCACTACGCCATCTATCTCTACATTTCGTAATTAAATCAATGCTTCTGTCACCCTTTTCCTCCAAGGGTGCTTAGACAAGTTGCCAATCGCTAACGCTTAATCGTCAATCGTAAACGATAGGCAGCTTACTGTCTTTGTCGCACTAATATGAAAGAGTGACAGAGGGAAAACTACGATACGCTACTAAGCGTTAGCGATTGGCAACTTGGCTAAGCATCCAGGAGTTTTTTTAACCGCATTGTCGTACGTTGCAATCAGCATCAACATCATCAGCCTGTGATAGTCCACTGCTGGACGTAGGCCTCTCGTATTAACAATGCGTATAGACGCATTAGGAGGTAAATGCCAATAATCGCCACGCTGGGCAAGCGGATTAGCAATCGCAGTAATGTGTCCACTATGATGACGCTGCTGCCCATCATCAATCTTTTATCAAATAATGGTCAGTGACACTTCAATCCCTTAATCGACTCTTTCGACACCCGCAGGAGGAGTTGGGATGGTGACAAATGTATTCTTACTGCCGTCACCACACGGCGACGTTGCAATACCCCGCCCTATCTTTCGCAAATAAATAACTTATGACTTATGACTTATTGTTATCATGCAATTATTACCGCCACGGAAGGACGAGTCGCAACAACATTGATTATGCTGGTCGGTATTGGTACTGAATTCCGTTTACATACATTAAAACAATGTTCTAGAATCATACTTGCCGTGACAATAATGATGAAACAATATCGCCGTAAAACGCTGAATAAATAAATAACAAATATCTTGGGACATCTTACACAAATCGACCTAATCCCACGCTAAGCTCAATTAAGGCTTGTGATGTGGGTACCAGGCGACGATTTTTATAATATATAGATACATATAGATACATAAATACATAGACAGCCATGACCCAGGAACAAATATTTGTGATAAATAAATACACAAATAATGCCCTCGCCGGGATTCGAACCTGGAACCTCTAGCTTCATATGCAGGATCACTACCAACTAGGCTACGGAGGCTGATTAAACTTTTCTGTTGAAATTTCTAAAAGTCTTTTTGGTTTGTTGAAACTTTACAAATATTTCAATTATGAATACTGTTCTAGCTGTTGATTTAATAAGGATCCACAGAAACTATGGATTTTGGTTAAACTGCGTGAATGCAATAAGTTGTTAGGACTGAATTGTTATATTAAAGTTTGATTGCGAAATAAATACGAAAAGTTCATAAAACTAAGCAAGCAATCAGTTTGAAGCTTGATTACCAATTTATTGTAATAATTATTTTTCACGGCTGTATGAACGAATGTTGAACTTACTCTTGTTTATTCAAATCATAAGACGATCGAACATATTCTGAAAAAGGGACCCAACTCGTATTGACTCTTTCATAATTAAAAAGTCAAAGTCGTTAAATCAAATCAAAAAGTCAATCTTCAAATTGACAAACTCTTGTGGGTTGGGTCGTTTTTACCCAAGTTTTTTTTACTTACATCATTTTTCATCAGTCATAATTAATATCAAATTTAAACAGATATAATTATGACGTCTAATAAAATGTTTAATAAAAACACATCACACTTTTTGCACTCTTAACAGTCTGGATTTACTGATCTTTGAAATACTTTAGAACATTTGTCACGTGTAACTAAGTCGTACCTTTGACCGTAACAATACGGGTCCCTACCCGCAAAGGTAGAGGGCTTAACCACAGCCCCTAAAGGAAACCTCCAATCTCGACGTAAGTACCCTGAGGTACCCCGTCACTTTGTGCCCTCAAGGTCTGTCGGCAATTAGTTATTTTAGTAACTAATTTCGCTTCTAGAATGAAGATGAAATAGCCAAGGCTCTTTAAGTAGGTGAAGTACAGCCTTTATGATTTGACTTGTGACCTGAAGGTTGTGGCTTCGTAGCTGTAGAAAAGCTATTTCCAGGTAAACACAATACTCAGACGTAGCTCATGTTGCAACAAAAAGTAAAAACATAGATATCAACTGTAGTCAGTACAAAATGTACTGAAGTTTCTATGAAATGAAATCTTTCAAATAGATTCGGAGGCAGAAACTTAATTCCGATGGCCAAATCATATTGCACACTCTTTATCGAATTAATTACGGAACTATTTACTACTGTGCCCAGTAGAAAACAAATACTTTTTTTTCTTCATACATCAGTGACCCAACCTACTATACAGTCCGACCACATGTACCTTAATTGCAGGCAGCCTAAATTATAAATGAGTATTTATTTAATCGTATAATTACACTGTCACACAAATTCTAACATAACTATTCCATTTCATTCTTACCACCCTTCTCCTTTCCTCGATATATAAAAACCACTAATCTACATCCATATTAAACGATCACGCGTCAATTTCATACAATGACAAGCGGAAATTACACCAGCCCTAGTTTTATGTCCTTATTGCATTAAGAATAAGGTTGAGATTCGGACGGAATGTATTCTAATGCAAGGGTTGTCACACCTGCACGCCAAAAAACAAACAATATTAAGGAAGGAAGAGGTGAACAATGATGAAGAAGTTATTTGGAATTTAGGAGTAGAATTAAAGAGTTTTTTAACAAATTTAAAAATATCTATTGTCATTACTAAGACATCTAAAGCTGATACTATCATTTTTAAATCTTTAAGGCAAGCAATAAAGTATCACATAACATATTTAATAAGACTACATCAATCATACGAAAATGAATCTCGTAGTTATGAGTCAATTGTGCCTTAATTGATAGTTAAGTATCAATTAACACCTTTTTTCCGGCTTTTTGGTTGTCTCCATAGTTAAAGTTGGTCAGGGTGACCGTCTCTTAGTACCCTGTTCACTCTTGCTCCTCAACGCAGATATCACCCTGCATAGTGGCAACGCAGTAGCTGTATTTTTATGATTGAAGCTTACACTTTTATTGCAAGTTTTATGAACATTAATCTGAAAAAAAAGTCGAATTTAATAAGATCACTCATCTAATGAATTTGTTTTTGTAGAGATAATTAACTTCGCAACTTGTCAGGCTCTGTCCTTTCCACTTAAAACAAGACTCACTTGAACTCAAAAGGTTTTTTAATAAGGCTAAGCAATTTTTACAGAAAAATATCGTCTTTAATCTAAATGGAATCGTAGATATTTTTATCTTAATGCAAAAGAATTAGTGTCAAGTGATACTATCGGAGTAAATCTCTGGTAATTTTAAATGGAACTAGGATAACCTTTACTCTTTAGCAGAGAAACAGCCACGGGGCTTCTGTCTGTAGGTCAGAGACAAAATTATTTCAGTTTATTTTGTTTTGCGAAGTTGTTAATATTAAATGCTTAGACTTAATGTCCTTAAATGGGATGAAAATCCCAAAGGGTGCTTGCTATGGATAAATTATCGTGCTTTAAACTACTTTAAACTGAACAGTCTTCAAATGGTGTGCCAAATATAAAGTACAGGCATCAGATATATTGGAGCAACCAGCACAGTCCTCAAAAATATCTCTCTCTAACATTAGAGACCTGTTGAGATATTTCTGAGCTCCCAGGCCACTCAAATATTATCTGATGGCGACGGTATAAAAACTTAAGGGCCTGTTTACACTAGCGATTCACTTGGGTGATTTAAAAGACATGTCTATACAAAAATTGCACGCGGCGATAACGCCGCGAGTTCGCCGCGTGCAATTTTATGTAGAAATCGCTAGTGTGAACGGGCTCTTAGTATCATATTATGAATAATTCATGCAACATATACATCATTTCAAAATCGAAACGTTAATCATCCTAGATACGTTACTACTAGATGAGCCAGGAGGCCTAGCCAAAATTCCATTCTTCAATCGTATACAAAGCGATACGTAACAAACGTGTGAGAATGACAGATTTGAACGAAAACTCACGTGACCATTTCCATACATTATTATGGTCACGTTACCGCTTATCGTATACGATTGAAGAATGCCATCTTGGCTAGGCCTATATCCTTCAGAGAAGTTTCTTTCCTATACCCATATTTCGCTAAAATCTAAATCACTCCAGAAATCGTTTCCTCAGCTAAAGTTCACCCTGGCCCGGTGGCCCACTGCCACAACCAGCGCTCATGACCCCCCAATCATCAATGAACCTGTTTTTACTCATAGCAGCCCCCATTGATCGGAAGGGGAGCACAGATCACCACAAATTGGCCATCCGTACGGACGTCCGGAATCTGGAGGGTTCCCGTTACATATTTAACCTCTCCTTTTAACTTCAAGATTAACATATTCTTGTCCTTTTCTGGAACTTGTTGCGTAAGGGTTGAATGAGTATTCTTGGAGGTTTTTGTTCGATTTCTTTTGATACGCAAATTTTGGTAACATCTGGTAGGGTCCTTGTGTGTACAATGATATGTGTAAAAACTGTCTCCTTTAAATGATCTTGGTTTAAATTGCTTGCACTCTTTGTATGCTTTTGATTAAGCGGACAAACATTGCAGTAGCTTAAGGAACTACACATATTTCCCGAAGCGAATTTAACACGTGTGTTTAAACTTTATGGACAAAAATCTTCTTCACTTCATCTTTATGCGCATTTACCTCCTAATGCGTCTATAGATACGCATAATTAATAGGAGAGGCCTACGTCCAGCAGTGGACTGAGATAGGCGAATGATGTGATAAAAATCTTTAATTTCAAAGTTTAGGTTACTACGTATTGTGCATTGTGCACAATGCCGCAATGTGGCATCATCAAAGCATAATAGCTACATAAGGCTATTAAAACTCTACTGTTTATTATACTTTTTTTTGTCTTGCAATAAAAAAGTAACGGACACCGTCTCGACTTGCCCATGCATGTCTAGCCGAGTTTTTATCAAACACGTCACTACAACTCCCTTTTCCTTGTCACAGGTCTCGACACGTTCGCCTACGACCCCCAACGATACGCCATGGACTACCACAGCATTGGCTTCCGAGAGTGTGCTGCCGAAGTCGCCCGCTACCTCGTCAGCTGCGAAGGTCTGGACATCCAGGATCCTCTTCGACTACGGCTTATGAGCCATTTGCAATGCTTCGCGGCTCAAAGGGAATTAGCAGCGAAGTCTTCTAACTGGGGATATCCTCAGTATCCGACGCCGGTTCAACCGCAGCCGCAGCATGGGTATACGGAGTTGAGGCCTGAAGCGACAACGTCGACGGCTACGACAACTGTTGCAGCTCCTATGGCAGTAGCAGCCCCTTTATCTGCCCCTCCTAGCTACCCCCATTATCCAGCCCCCCCGGCGCCGCCTGCGCCCCCCGGCCCTCACCCTGCCCCTCCAGTTCCCCACTACCCTACTCCGTATCCTCATCAGCCCCATTCGCACCAGTATTCACAAAACAGCTCCAAACCTTATAGACCTTGGGGGGCGGAGCTTGCGTATTAGGTATCTAGTTTTTAAGGCACAAATTTACTCCATATTGGAGTTTAAGAAATATTCTCAAGTATTCAAATTAAACTAAAGTCAAAAGACAAGTATACACTTGTGGTTACCTTGATAATCTTGAAAAAGAATTTCTGATTGTCATTATTCTAATAAGCATACGCAATGTCGAATAAGAGATTTTTATATGGGATAGAGAAACAATATTTCGACTCAATAATTAAACTAATATTTCAAGCATAATTCATTCACAAAGAAGTAGTATTAACTTAATTAGGTTAATTATATCTGACCTTTACTAAACAAGCACTAGAATTCGATGTTCTAGTAATATACTTGTAGAATATAAAAACTCTACCCTGTAAATTGAATTCGATATTTCTACAACGATTCGATCTTTTGTCTAGTTATAGGTCTTTAAATTTTATATCTGAAGTACAATAAGACTTCGCAGTATAAAAGATTCAATTATGAAGAAAATTCTCTTAACGCCCACATATTTATCGGTCTCATAAGATAAATACAAATAAGGTAAATGTACGGCACTGCTCGAGCTAAAAATAAATAATTTCTTTTTTACAAGTCTGTCATTATGACAGATGGGTGTCATCTATTAGGCACTAAGCTGTCGAGTATTGATATATTTACCCTTTTGCTAATGATATTAAATAAGCATAATAAATATGCTTTATTGGAAACAAATTAAAAATAAAAACAGATAACAAGGTAACATAATACAATTACCAATGAGATATTTTTTGACCACTTAAAAAAATACTTAGGTACCTATCCTAGGTATTTTTAAAAGATTAACAGTAATAGGTACACATTTAATTTGAAGGGTCCACGGAAAAAACATGTCCAGTGCTTAAAAAATCAGAGCAAATTCACACCTTATTCTGTTTAAAGAAAGGTGGTTTTTCCTTCTGAAATTTAAATTGACTAGACATGTTCTTACCGTTGACCCTTCATGTGAAGTATTTCCTAACATATCAGACTAGTTGTTGGCGATCTCAAAGTTTTATAAAATATGTTTGATAATGTACTAGAGACTGTCGGAAATTGAAGGCGTTTAGAATCCAGGCAAGCCCTTTCATATGACGTCTTTTCTTTCCGAACAATCTATTTTGTAAGGATCTCTCTCTAGTGCGAGATGTATCATAAGATTGATAAGTTGTGTTTTAGCAATATAGTATATCATAGGTTTACGAAGTCATTAGAAATAATTGGGACCAAATGAGGAGCTTTAATTTTATAAATTTCACAGTTACACCGCTTTCTTTTCCTACCGTTATTGTAATGCTAAGGCAAAAAAGAGGGGTGTAACGTGTAACTGACAAAATAGTTTTATTACAAAATATGTTTGTAAATTATCAATATACCTAAAAAGCGGTTGTGAATAAAAGCTTTTATAGTTAATAATTATTATAGTGTGATTTGATTTGTATATATCGGGTATTTGACGTACATTGGGTATGTCTGATGTAAATTTTACTTGTATATAAATGAAAGAATTAAATTATTACGACGATTTATTTTATGTTTCATTTCTTATTAATTAATAGACTGACTTTTCTTTTAATATTTAGGTAAATACTTATTTCATAAAGTCTGTTGGGAAATTGAAGGCATCTAGCTTTAAGGCACAGCCATATATCTACGCGCCTATAATTTCCGAACGATTCAAGAATGATGATCTAATTAGATTATTTGGGCATATCTTCACTTCTAGGGACACCCAATTTAAGCTTAACTCTCACAAAAAAGTTATCTTCGATGTCAGCTTTGTAACGACAATTAAGCATTAAAATATTAACAAAAATATGTTTTATACCTAATTTAATCCAGAAAGAATACTCATATATGCAATATAAAAACACGAATAATGGAGATTTACGTAAATATTTCATGCTTAATTGTCGTTACAAAGCTGACATCGAAGTTAACTTTGTTGTGAGAGTTAAGCTAATTGGGTATCCCTAGAAGTGAAAATGCCCATTTCCCTGTATATAATCAGGGAATCTTCAAATATTACAAATTGGGGAAAAATTTTAACTATTGAAATTTTAAATATTGGATGTCACATACCAACGAAAAATAGACCAAGATCACCAACGTCCGAGGTGGGAATAAATGATTAACACAAAATATGATTCAATTGTATTATAGCCGTGTGATGACGGCAGTAAGAATACATGTGTCACCACCCCAACTCTTCCCGCGGGTGTCGTAAGAGTCGACTAAGATTTTTTTTTTTTTTTTAATACCACGTCGGTGGCAAACAAGCATACGGCCCGCCTGATGGAAAGCAGTCACCGTAGCCTATGGGCGCCTGCAACCTCAGGGTGTCACATGCGCGTTGCCGACCCAATAAAAATAACGTTGGCACAACAAAGTGGCTCCACTCCACCTGAATTGAAGTGTCACTGGCCATTCTTTGATAGAAGATTGATGATGGGCAGCGTCATCATAGTTACTGGGATCGCCAATTCGCTTGCCCACCATTTACCTCCCAATGCGTCTATCTATACGCATAGTTAATTGGAGAGGCCTACGTCCAGCAGTGGACTGAGATAGGCTGATAATGTATGAGCGGCAACCTCCTGTGGTATCCTTTCCTTTTTTTTATGTTGGCACAACAAAGTGGCTCCACTCCACCTGATCGTAAGTGAAAAGTAGAGCCCAAATCGCGGCGGCAACGAACAGGAGACAATCAGTAACCTGTTAGTTGCCACCGCCACTCCTAGTATGGCGTCAGGATAATAATAATTAATAATATTATAACTAGCCATTAACTGTAACGACTTTGCCATTTGCTCGTAACATACAAGATAGCCATCGCACAGGTGCGGTGCGGGGCGATTAAAATGTTTTAAACTACCCCAGATGTTTGGTGCCGTATCATTTAAAAATCGGACAAGCTTGAGTCGGACTCGTTAACGAAGGGTCCCATACCATTTTAAAAGTGCATGTGCATGTGTGCATTTTAAAAGTGAATATGGACCTAAATATTGAATGCCGTATTAATTAATCTCTCTAATGGCTGTTGAAGTTCATTGTAATACCCATACGTAAAAAGCCGAAGGAAAAGGATATTGCTCCAGATATTGAGACATACTTTTATTACCTACTTTTGAGTGCCTCAAATCTTTGAGTCCATAATCAATTATGCTACTTAATTCTTATTATTAATTAACTTATTATATAATATTTTCTTCGGTTACCGTGAGGATTACACATGATGAGGATTGTCAGTCATCCGCAGACCACGAACCCTGTAAAGTGTTCGAAACGTCGGAATAAAGTTAAAATTAGTTAATTAAGCGAGTTTATCCGTTTTCATAGTTTTATTTCATTAACTTATTATACTTATTTGAGAATAGATGGCCAATAACAACTTCTATACAGATCTAAATTCTTTAGTAAATTGTATTGTTCTTATTAGACCAATCTCAATATTCTCAATAATATTAAAAAATAAATACATATTTGGAAACACTTCCAATAAGATTCAAATTATAAAATTGTATTATTTTAAAAACTTATAGCCCTAACTATTATTTTAAATCTATGTTCTTCTTTATTTAAATACTGAATTAATTACACAATAAACTACTAAGTATTAGCTCAGCTCGAAAACCAATAAAACCGAACTTACGTCATTACTGCATACATTACCGCAATTCTAGGGGTCGAGTATGGGATATCGCCACCCCTACGTTTCCCACGCTTCCCGTCCCTCTCCCTCACTTGCGCAGGCGCAGCCGTCTCACTCACCACTTCCGTAGGAAGGTGCCGTTAGCATACAAGTTAGAACTCGAGTTTGAAACTGTGCATTTGAATTTAGAACTTAACGCGCTGTCAGAGGAATATATTTGTATACGCTTTTGAACCTTATACCCTTTAGATAAGGTGCAAACGTGTATACATATTTACGCTCTTGACGGAGTGACTAGTCGTTATTTTATATGGAGTGTTTTGTGATAAGTCGGCAAAGTTGAATGTATTTCTTTAGGAAGCGTGCGCACAGGGTGCCATTTTTTTTGCGAGCATGTGTGTAACGTGTGTTTGTGTATTGGAATGTGTGCGTTTGACTTTATAATGGGGTTGTATTGGATTTATTGACCTTTTATTTGCGTTTTAATTGATGTTATAATAAGACAAGCTAGGGTGATACTAAGCATGAACTGTACTTCACTAAATTATAATAGAATCCAATCTATTCAGGACGATAATTAAATTACATAACAAGACAGCTTAAGAATAGTTAACATTTTCAGAACAGGTGGTGCTTTTTTTACGCGCTAGTGGGAAAAGTGGCAAATTTTTTGTCGTCAAAACTTCGGAGTGCCACCTGTAGGTACTGAAAACCGTAGGAGTACGAGCGAAAAGGAAATTCGTAGGTAACTTATGTCAATTTAAAACACTTCCTTCGGTCGTCTTTTAATTTATGCCGCTTGTTTCGAAGAAATTTTTTTTCGCACTTGTATCGTATTCATCATCATCATCAGCCTATGATAGTCCACTGCTGGACGTAGGCCTCTCCTATTAACTATGCGTATAAACACATTAGGAGGTAAATACCCATAATCGCCACGCTGGGCAAGCGGATTGGCGATCGCAGTAATGTGTCCACTATGATGATTGATGACGCTGCTGCCCATCATCAATCTTTTAATAATAAATAATGGTCAGTGACACTTCAATCCCTTAGTCGACTCTTACGACACCCGCAGGAGGAGTTGGGGTGGTGACAAATGTATTCTTATTGCCGTCACCACACGGCATAATAAACTGACTGTATTATACTATTTTAAAACAATTAGCTACAATTAAATCAATTTCCAAATAATATAGTAGGTATGCGAGCTAGTTTATCCGTTTTTCATAGTTTTATATAATGATATTTATTTTATTTATATAAATTGTATGTACAGTTTTGAAGATAAAGAACAATAAAAAAATTAGAACTTAAAAATAAAAACCATGACCATTATTTATTTATTTATTTGAACAATAATGTACAAAAACCGGGTTTTGCCCTTAAAGAATTATTCTAATAAATTTTAACGTAAGCAACTTAGGTATATGTTTTAGGTACTAATAATTTTCACCACAACAAAAATATAATCCTCATAATTATCAGAAAAACGTTTAGCACAAATCCACAAAACTTGTATTTCCTGTTTCCGGATTTGGCTTCGGCCATTGTGTATGGCTCGTGTATGGAAAACTTGTATTGAATATCGAGACATTTGAGTTGAAGGGTGACAAAGCTTTAGCAAAATTTGTATTAGTTACCTAATTCCCATTCATTTGGTAACTTGATTGAATATATTTGGAGCTTAAATAGATTCATGAACACGGCACGTGTTATCCCATCTAGCAAAATTTGGTCTTAAAAGTATCATAAGATCATGTTTTCGATGTTCTTAGTGTACACTTGTTAATGAATTAATTAACTATTATTTTCTTTATTCAGGGAATATACCCATTACAATATTATACATATGTGGTTTATATCGCCTATGATAGTCCACTGCTGGACGTGGGCCTCTCCTATTAACTATGCGGAGGAGGTAAATGCCCATAATCGCCACGCTGGGCAAGCGGATTGGCGATCGCAGTAATGTGTGATGACGCTGCTGCCCATCATCAATATTTTGTCAAATAATGGTCAGTGACACTTCAATCCCTTAGTCGACTCTTACGACACCCGAAGGAGGATTTGGGGTGGTGACCAATGTATTCTTACTGCCCTTACCACACGGCCGATCAGACACCACGCTCCAATATAAAAAAGTAGAAAAAAAATGCAGTAAACAAAATACAATAAAATAAAATAAAGCATCTAAAAACTATTTTCGGTTCGGTTGCTGATGCCCGGACAACCAATACAAGAAAAACATATTTTATAGAGGAAAACATATTTGTTAAGTTTGGTAAGTGTCGAATTGGGCGCACTTTATAAGAGCGATTGCTCTCACTGTTATTATAGAACGGTCTTATTAATGCCCAATCTTAATCTTACAGCACTCTTTCAAATGCTATTGTGAAACCAAATCCTTACGTATTAAGTATCTTACTTTTGGACGGTGTAAAGGGCAAAAGGTTTTTGTATAGCCTCAGTACAGTACTGTAGGCCAAAAGACAAAGCGCTGAAAAGGTACCCACGCATGGTTGGATTTTTTTTAGGTGCCAAAGTGCGTACAGTCGAGTGCATTAATGTATAGACACATTTGTAAGGGACCAGTATGGAGAAGTGTATATAATTATATTAATGCCCTTGACTGTACATTGCTCACTGTGGATGACAACATTCTATAGCCTCTGAGTTACGATGAATGACTTGCGAAACATTCTGTATATTAAAAGCTTGCTCTTATTACTTCTATTCATATTCTAAGAAAATTCCTTATTATTTAAACTTCGTAAGTTGAACCCCTATGTAAAACAATCTTCAAACGTTTTTTTGAAATTAGAACTGTCCTAAAATACCCTGTAACCATGGCAACCCTCAACAGATGAAGACACAGGAAACCTGTTTATTCCATTGTCCTCTTTCTTTTTGAATGCTAAGTCCCGGTGTACCAGAATGACCGTAATTGGTGACAGACTGGTTTCCATACATTTGCGATTTTAATATAATACTGAGGTATTTTGTATTGTACAATTGTCAATGCTAACGGAATTTTCATACAAACAACAACTGCGATTTAGTATTGTCCTGAAACATTTACTACATACTTACTTTGCGATGTCATTTGCGCTGAATGAATAGAAAACCGTTTTTATTCACAAATCACGAAAACCATTTAAATTTTTTGGGCATTTTCACTTTTAGGAACACTCAATTAGCGAGACATTACAACTTTAACTGTAGTCAGCTTCGTGACGACAATTAAGTTCGATTTCTTTAGGAATTTAAGCTTGATCGGATATTATAATTCGCTTATTATTTTATAAAGCCAAAATCGAGCTTTTATTGAAATGTTGTGCTTAATTGTCGTTATAAACCTGAATAAAAATTAAGTTCTTTTTTTTTTTTTATTCACACTAATGAGTCCTGTAAAATCTCTTTTACGCCACAGAGTAATAATACTTTTCTTCGCACTCTTCGCAGCCCTAAGTATTTGATACTTATTTAGGGTAATCAAAAAAAAAATCTGGCCCTCATTATCTACGCGGGCTGTTTACCGTAGTGTAGTGTAGTACCGACAACAGACGAAAACTCGCTTTCCCCTCACATTTATTTCATGTAAAGATAAAGATAAAGATAAAGATATTTTATTTGCTAAGGACACACAGATATACAAGTACAGATAGTAGGTACAACACGGTTTCGGAAGCAGGTATCCTGTCGTCATCCGACATGCAAATTATGTTCAGAAAATTGAATTGTGTATGTAAACCCAAAGACCTATGGGCCTTAAGCCCTAGGCAACCAACCTTTCCCCCTGGTGCCCCAGGCGTCAAATTTGACGGAAAGTGGAGGCACCCTCTCCAACTCGTCGCAAAACAAAAAAAAAAAAAAAAAAATAAAAAAAAATAAATATAATTATGTTACGTACTATTATTATTGAGTAAGTCTTGTACAGATTTTATTTTTGTACTTATAATTCATAATTTGAACTAAAACTTTCCAGCACCAGCTACAGAATATTTTCTGATTTATGTCTAGTGAACCGAACCATGTCTGCAGAAAATTACTACTCGTACCTACTACCTAGCAGATACTTAGACTTCATCCATCACTGTCAGTCTGTACTTGGAGACTCGGAGTATTATTTATTTACTATTTCAGACTAATATCAGGCTTGCTTTACCTATATCATACCCTAGTGACTTTATACGCTCCGTCTTTGTGTCTTTGGTAGAAGTTTTTGTACTAGTTATGATACTTATGATACTAACTCAATTAATATTTAATCCAAGTTTGAAACACTGAATTGGATTTTATTTTCATAGAAGTCGATTATTATCCTTACAAACGTGTATGATTTTGTATGTATTTATTAAGGTTTGCCAACATGTGTACTTATATATTTCAATAAACAGAGTAGGTACCTATGTATACAAATTTTGCTTGCTTGAATATTCACTCAAATACAGGCCAACCCGACATGGTCACGTTTTGCAGTAAATTTATTACAAAAAACTTATAACAAATACTTAGTAGGTATACTATCAAAGTTGTCCGGATAAAATGTACAGTTTTGAAAATTAATAATAATTAAAAACTATAATAAATTTAATTTTCCCCTCACTAGCTCGTAAAGCGCTCGTTTATCGTTTAATACGAGCGGGTAAAAACGCTTTTTACACACTTGTGAATAAAGTAATTTGACATTGCTCTAATTCCTACAGCCCCCTACTGCCTAGTATAAGCGGATCTGTATGACCGTAGTAAACATGCGCAATCGGAGCTCACATGTTAAATTGGTCGTTCTCATGGGTGACTTTGTAAGCCATTGGCTATATTTAATTTCCAGAAGTAACTCTATTCTACGATACGTTTCGACATTGAGTTTTAAATGGTTTCTTTAAGTTAATTTACATTTGGATGAGATTTGTAATCATATTTCCTCGCGATAGTGAGGGGAAAAAATTTGTATTACACTTGGCGGCAAAGTTTGTTCAACTCTCGTGCCTTGAGACCTTCGCAATGCTCAAGATTCCAGTTTTTGAACCACTCGCTACGCTCGTGGCTCAATTTTGGAATCTTTCGCTAGCTCAGGTCTCAATATTAGCACGACAGTTAAACAACAACTTTGCCCCCTTGTATAATAAATAACTATTACAACATTATAAGACTAGAGTTGTCTTTATAGAGCCAAAAGATGCGATGCCATTGAATGGTTAGATTCTGTTCAATTTCTATATTTTTTGCAATGTTACGTCGTTCTGAACGAATTTTGACCTTGCATCTTTGGGACCTCTTCAACCCGTAGATCGTAGTTCTTGGTCTATCCTCAGACGTTTAACAATTTCGATAAACAACCCGCGCGCCTTTGAAAGCAGTGAACAAATAAAGTTACACAATTTACAAAACTCTCCACTACTCTAACGATCACCCACAAGTTTGGGGTTCCTTTGTCGGTCTGAAACGCAGTAACCATTAAGTAGTGCCAGAAAACTGTACTTCTGAATTATATAGGTAATCGTGTATGTCACTAATTATTACAAACCTAATTATTAAGTTTTATGTAATGTCCCAAAAATAAAATAAAGTTGTTGTTATATTACTTATTAATTGATAAAAAAAATGTTTATTCAATTGCGAATGAAAATATGGACTCTCGACATAAAGGTGCCCATTACGCCTGCCGCGTTTCCACGTTGCACCGCAATGGACAACCTCTGCAGCAGCACAGAACTCATATTACCTAGTCCAAGTACAGAAAACCATCTCCAAAAACTCGTTTAAAGAAATAATTACTCTTGCTACGATACTTTTAAGTTCGAATTCCCACCGCGCAACGCTAAATGTCACGTAGAAGTGCGCTCACTTTCTATCGCATAACTCGTACACTTTCTGAAAAATAAGGTTGCTTTCTTTTAAAAAATTATAAAATGTTAATATTTAATTACTACCTACGCCGTGTGGTGACGGCAGTAAGAATACATTTATCACCACCCCAACTCCTCCTGCGGGTGTCGTAAGAGTCGACTAAGGGAATGAAGTATCAGTAGTATTATAATTATTTGATAAAAGATTGATGATGGGCAGCAGCGTCATCATAGTAGACACGCTTGCCCAGCGTGGCGATTATGGGCATTTACCTCCTAATGCGTCCATACATACGCATAGTTAATAGGAGAGCCCTACGTCCAGCAGTGGACTATCCTATCACAGGCTGATGATGTGATGTGATGTGAATTACTACCTTTTTTATATTGTTCGTTTGCTTCCATATAATGTGGATAAAGCTCGCTAAAATGAGTCCAATAGCAATAAAACAGATAATTCCTGGAACTCAGACTGTAGGTATTTATATTGAATGAGATATCTAAAGCCTCTCGAAAGTCACCAAAGGCGGTATAATCCATTGAAGAGGCAAGTTCGTGCTTGACAGCGTTTCGGCACCACTTCATACTTTTACAATCTTTGCTCTTTCTTAGTATCACGGAAAAGGTTTTACACGACGACAGGGAGACGACACCGTTACGACGAGATTGCGACTATTGAATCTGTAATTTTTAATGGTAATAAAATAAAACACATTAAAAAAACATTAAAATTAGAGTAGGTATTAGGAGCGACGTCAAAGACATCCTTACGGTTTAGGTGGCAAAAATATATTTTACACGACTTTATTGCCTTGACATTTAGGTCGTGTAGATACATTTTTAGCACTTAAACCGTAATGATATCTTTGACGTCGACTATACATATGTATAAACAAATTGGCATAATATCTCAGGATAAATTAAGGGTCGGATTCCCGATTTTGTCGTTTTAGACCTATTTTCGAACAAAGAATTTGTTAAGTAAATATGACTCTACAAACATATTTCTTACATGAACTTATTCAGAAAGAACCCATGCAGAGGCTCCAATTGATATTATATTTTATGTTTACATGGATTTCCTAGAAATCGGCTCTAAATGTACCGAAAAATCAAAAAATTGCATATTTTTCGAACACGAAGCAATGCATATTTTTCTTTAACAGGCATAAAATTATCATGTTAATTTAAAAGCCAGATAACTGAATTAGTGCATCAGGGCATATTCATATTTTTCCTCATAAAGACAACGAAGAAATTTAATCCTTAATTTAAAATTGCGTATATTCTCCATACAAATGGCGACACGAGTCAAAATTCTCCTTTGACTCAGATGGCGCGAGCGCCTCCTCGAGGTCGGACGCACGCCAAATCGCTCCCGTTGACAGCTCTTTTTGACATTCAAAATGACATAAAATCTTATACATATACGTCAAGGGATGCCAGTACTCAAAGTGTCTTCAAATAAGTAGGGAAAATCAATACGAAGAAATTCGTTCGAACTCCCTCATTTATTTAAGTTTTTTGTTATTTTTATGACCGAATACAAGAAAACTATAACAACTGATTCTAAATAAAACTCAATACTACCGAACACGTATAAGTTACATTCGCAGAAACGATTAAAAATGAAAGAAGTTTACGGATACGATTTGGTGTAATGGAGTTTATTTTCTATACTCTGGCAACAGATTACATCATTTGAAAACACATGTGTGACGGCTAGAAGTCAAAACGATAGGATGTCAATTTAGTTATGATAATAATAAGAAAGATAGAATATGTTTGTTAATATAATTATAGTAATAAGTAGGTATATTAAAAGTGATACGAGTCTTTAATGAATGGTTGATTTGTGGAATAAAATCTCTACTCACCGCCACCGCAATTTCTGCGGCCGTAAGACTTTGTAAGAAAGTATGTATATATCTTCTCAGTACATTCAATATTGAAACAAATCCTCGCGAACTACAAAGTACATAAACTTTAAGCTCAGCTTTCCATTGTCAAACTGTAGCCGCACCATGATCCTACCGCATTAACACAAAAAGAACTGCCGAGGTATGGCGCCCTTCAGCCAGAAGTCTGCACTCGCAATACTTCCCTGCGGCAGCTTCGGCACGAGCTGAGCTACACATAAATAAGTTCGGAAACGTAACTTATTGATTTTTCGTTTGAAACTAGAATGATTTACTTATTATACTTATATTCTCTTTCCAGGGGGCTTATGATGGTCCCGTTTTATCTATTTATCGTGCTACGCCTCACTTACGCACTTACATACTTGTTAGAACCTGACGGCAATAACGACAAAAGATTAAAGACGGTACCATCATAAGCCTACAGAAATGGCACAAAAGGTACCTACCTACTAGTTATTTAGCCGTGTTTCCCTGTAAATTGCAATACATTCCTAGTTATTTATTTGTATTTTCTATATTCTTGTTATTATACGATTTCAATACATTTGTCACCATCCCAACTCCTCCTGCGGGTGTCGTAAGAGTCGACTAAGGGATTGAAGTGACACTGACCACTATTTGATAAAATATTGATGGTCGGCAGCAGCATCATCATAGTGGACACATTACTGCGATCGCCAATCCGCTTGCCCAGTGTGGCGATTATGGGCATTTACCTCCTAATGCGTTTATAGGTACGCCTACGTCCAGCAGTGGACTATCATAGTCTGATGATGATGATGATACGATTTGAATATTAGGTATGCATAAATTTATGACCACAGCTGGATACAATTTTTTCACTTTCATATCTATCTGCTAGCATACAAGTAAATCGTCGTCTAATAGCCAAAACTCACACTCCTCTTAGCAACCTCGTATGTCAGTATTGAATCAGATCGTAACTGAGATACGAGCTTTATTTCGAGTACGTATTTGTTATTTTAGTTAGTTTTGTTTGTCAAATGGAGAAATATTTGTATGGTATTAATATGTATCCGTGGAATGGAGTGAGCTTAATGTAGTGTTTGTAAATATTATTTTTGGAAAGTTTAGTAAAAACGCTTATATTTATATACGATAATATAAAACTATTCACCTATTTGCAAATTTTCAAATCCGGCCGCCCTATAGGTACAATTCATGTACAATTACGACCGCCGTTCGGTTGCTAGGCGACGAAAAAAAATAACAGAGACGTCATTGGGGTATGGGGTATCAAATAAAATAATTATAACGTAGGACTGACTGAGACAATTTCTCTCATCTGCTCAGATGTTTCTTTTGGTAGATCAACGTTTGACATATTACTGATTGTTTCAGAGTCTATATTAAGCAGGACGTAAAAAGTGGGCAAGGAATAAATAGGTAATAGTTATATCGAAATTCCTCCGCGCGCCTCGCAAAGTTGCTGATGTATCTGCAATGTTGGCTATAATGTACCCTGATATGGATGGATACGTGAAACGTAAGTAAGATTTACATTTTTTTATAGTATACGAGTAAGTAAGTAGTATTTACTGATACATAGTTTGTGTACACAAATACCGTGTGGTGACGGAAGTAAGAATACATTTATCACCATATTTAATACAGTGTGTCCTTAGCCGTTGTCAGCCTCTGTAGCCTAGTTGGTAGTGACCCTGCCTACGAAGCTGGAGGTTCCGGGTTCGAATCCCGGCGAGGGCATTCTTTGTGTATTTATTTATCACAAATGTTTGTTCCTTGGTCGTGGCTGTGTATGTATCTAAGTATCTATACGTATCTATCTATTATATATATCGTCGCCTGGTACCCACATCACAAGCCTTAATTGAGCTTACCGTGGGACTAGGTTGATTTGTGTAAGATGTCCAAAGATATTTATTTATTTATTTATTTATTTATTTATTTATTTATTGGACAAAGCCGAAACGTATACAATATACATACATATATGCGCTAGGGTATTTAAAACCGATATACGCACTATCGTAACAATTGATGTAGGTAGCCGTTACCTACAAATAAATTAAGAAAATTTGGATAGACTTTAAAAGCTTATCAATTCATTTTTGACCGACTTCAATAAAAGGAGGAGGTTCTTAATTCGACTGTTTTTTTTTGTTGTATGTATGTTACCTGATATCTCAGAGAATTGTGAACCGATTCTAAAATTTATTTTTGTGATGAACGTGTATGTATATCCCCGAGATGGTTCCATTGGCCCCAAGTTGGGGTCTTATAGGTATGGCGCTTTTGGTAATTTTTATTAATTTACAAGAATTTTCATTCAGAAATTAGGATTTGAGGAAACCTATGATGAAAACAAATCGGGGATCTTGGAGAAATCGTTTTTTTTTAATTTTTAATTTGGTGATTGTTATGGTTCCGTACCACAATGAAAAAACGAAACTCTTACAGGATTACTTTCTTGTCCGTCTGTCTGTCAAGAGGTATCCTGCCTTTTCGTAGAATTTCAGTTTGCCAAATATCACTTGCCAACCAACTTTTTGCAAATGATTCACTTGGCATACCAACATTTACTAAATTATTATTTGCAAAAATGTTTGCAAATGAATGCAAACATTTCTTGTAAATAAATGCATTTGGGTGAATTTCTTTCTGTAAACTAGGTTAGGTTAGGTTGGAGTTGGAACATGATAGTATGCGAAAGACACTTCTGCGTAACGTTAGTTTGCCATGTGATGATTCTGACAAATGAAACTATGGGAACAATAGTTTGGGAAGTAATAATATGCCATAAAATTTTCGGCCACACATTAGTAAATCCTGTCAAGACCATTTACCTCTGGAATGCGTGAACGTATCGAGTTTAAGTTTAGATATACTAAGGTCTTACCGTCCCTTGAGGCTGTGAAAAAATCAGAATTGTCAATGAAAAAAAAATCACAAAGAACGATATAACAGGTAGTTCCAATTAAGAGTGATTCCCGATTGTTCCATAGAACAATGACGTCCTACAACTAAATTATATGTTAATTTTTAATTGTTATAGAATTACCAAGTATCATTTGTTCCAAACCTGTAATAATATGAAAAAAACTGATATGGCAGTATTGTAAGATTGTTCTAGAAAACAAAATGGCAAACATGATATTTTAAATTGTTCCATGGAGCTGACACAATTAAATAGCAAATAAAATGACTGTGCCTTTACAAATTAGAGATTAATATGTGTATGCAAACTATTTCTTATCTTGGTTTCCGTACTGGCAGTTCATAGTAAACTAATCTTGATTTTCTTATGCATTTCGTTGGCAAGCCTTTGGTAAGATTTTGGTGTGACGATTTGATGCCTAAATCCAGTAAGTATATACAAAACTACGTGGCATATTCGCACGTTATCAACTAAACTGTAAAAACAGGACCCTAAAGTAGGTACTAAGACTTCACTGTCTGTCTGTCCGTCTGTATTATTTGCAAAGTATTGACTAAAACTTAGTACCTGTACCTACCACAACTAGGTACCACTCATGTAGTTTTATGGGACAACTGGGAAATGTAATTAAATTTTTTTCCATAATGGAACAAAGTGAAAAAGAAAAGTTTTATGTTGTACTAGGTAGTACTGCACTGCAAGTAAACCAGAATAATGAGCTAGTATGTAATTATGTGGAACAAAATGAGAAGAAATATACTGCTTTGTACCATGACGTCACTGTTCTATGGAACAAATGGGAATCACTTCCAATTAGTAACGTACCAAGCAGCCCGTTCAATTTAACGGAAATACAAAATAAAACACGGTGTAGACTCGATGACTAAACAAGAAAGGCATATTTGGCGTTTTTCTAAATTCGCTCACTGCTTAAGGGGTGAAAAAGAAGTTGAAAGTTTGTATGAGGTATGAATATTTTTCAGGTTGCAGACTTGAAACTTTGTTTATAGACTCTTTGATACTATAAAATAATAGTGTGTTCGGCGTTTTATAAGTTAATTGATACGTAACAAGAAAAGCATATTTGGCAGTTTTCAAAATTGACCCCCAAGGGGTTAAAAAGAAGTTGAAAGTTTATTTAAGATAAAACGGTTTTGTGATTTATCATCCTATCATCCATTTTACTTCAAAACGTGATATTTCCTTACTTAGGGAAGTGGAACTGCCGATGAAGGCTAGAACGGAACTCCGGAACTCTTTGGTGTTTTGTATGTATGTAACTGGTTATGCATTTTAAGCAATGAAGAGGGTCGTATAAGTTATTGTAAAATACCAGTTCTGATGGGGTATTTCCTTAGGAACTGAGGGAACTGGTCAAACCTTAGGATTGTGTATTATCATTTACAAATCAAGCATTTTCATTTATGCGTTGTAATGTATGTGGAACTGCCGATAAAGACCAGAACGGAACTCCTTAACGACACGTGTTTCACTTTTGGCAGATATTTCTGATTGATTGCGTAAGTTATGTTAGTTATGGAGCGATGGCGGTCATGCAAGTTTTTGACAAAGATCAGTTTAGATGGTAGGTCAAGTTAAGGAATTAAGGGAACTGATTAATGTAGAGTATTTATGTAAGCTACTCTGTAAAAGAGGTTTCATACTATTGAACCTTATAGTTTCGCTCTGTCCGTCTGTCTGTCCGCAACATAGCCCAGTGGCCATTAATATTAGAAATCTGCAATTTGGTACAGATATACAATATACATATTAATCATGCCGACAAAGTGGTAGAAAAAATTAGAAAAAAAAATTTTTTTTGGGTACTTCCCCAACTCGTGAAGTGTGAATGATTTTTTTTATTTGCTGTAATCCTATAGTGTGAAATATCGTTGAATAGGTCTTTGAAAAAGTAATAAGGGTCTTCAACCAAAATATTTTTCTAAAGTCAATCTTTTCGGAGATATCCGAAGAACTACGGAACCCAAGCATGGTCCGAAATGCTATTGGCTGGTGTTATACGGCTAATGCTATTGATATGAAGACGTCTTTTGAAATAAATAAGCTACTCTTTAAAAGAGGTTTCATACTATTCTAACTTCTTAGGGTTCCGTAATATACTTGGAACCCCTTATAGTTGCGCTCTGTCCGTCTGTCCATCTGTCTGTCCGCAGCATAGCTCAGTGGCCATTAATATTAGAAATCTGCAATTTGGTACAGATATACATATTAGTCATACCATGGTAGTGGTAGAAAAATTTTTAAAAAACATTTTTTTGGGTATTTCCTCGACTGGTGAAGTGTGAATGTTTTTTTTTATTTGCTGTAACCCAATAGTGTGGATTATCGTTGAATAGGTTTTTTGAAAAAAAAAATAATGGTCTTCAACCAAAGTATTATTCTAAGGTCAATCTTTTCGGAGATATCCGAAAAACTACGGAACCCAAGTATGGCCCGACATGCTATTGTCTGGTGTTTTATTACCTCAGGGGCTGCTAATGCTATTGATATGATGACGTCTTTTTAAATAAATAAGCTACTCTTTAAAAGAGGTTTCATACTATTCTAACTTCTTAGGGTTTCGTAGTAAACTAGGAACCCTTATAGTTTCGCTCTCTCCGTCTGTCCGTCTCTCTGTCCGCAGCATATCTCAGTGGCCATTTATATTAGAAATCTGCAATTTGGTACAGATATACATATTTATCATGCCGTGGTAGTGGTAGAAAAAAT
Source organism: Thaumatotibia leucotreta (assembly GCA_025490895.1). Taxonomy (NCBI): domain Eukaryota; kingdom Metazoa; phylum Arthropoda; class Insecta; order Lepidoptera; family Tortricidae; genus Thaumatotibia; species Thaumatotibia leucotreta. Next base: position 109,354 of record JALPQI010001037.1, read on the forward strand.
TAGAAAAAACATTTTTATGGGGTACCTCCCCAACTGGTGAAGTGTGAATGATTTTTTTATTTGCTGTAATCCTATAGTGTGAAATATCGTTGAATAGGTCTTTGAAAAAGTAATAAGGGACTTCAACCAAAATATTTTTCTAAAGACAATCTTTTCGGAGATATCCGAAGAACTACGGAGCCCAAGCATGGCCCGACATGCTATTGTCTGGTGTTTTATTACCTCAGGGGCTGCTAATGCTATTGATATGATGACGTCTTTTTAAATAAATAAGCTACTCTTTGAAAGAGGTTTCATACTATTCTAACTTCTTAGGGTTTCGTAGTAAACTAGGAACCTTTATAGTTTCGCTCTGTCCGTCTGTCTGTCCGCAGCATAGCTCAGTGGCCATTAATATTAGAAATCTGCAATTTGGTACAGATATACATATTAATCATGCCGACAAAGTGGTAGAAAAAATTAGAAAATATTTTTTTTTTGTTTAGGTACCTCCCTAACTGGTGAAGTGTGAATGATTTTTTATTTGCTGTAGTCCCATAGTGTGGAATATCGTTGAATAGGTCTTTGAAAAAAATAAGGGTCTCGAAACAAAGTTTTTTCTAAAGTCAATATTTTCATAGACATCCGCAAAACTACGGAACCCTATCATGGCCCGACATGCTTTTGGCCGGTTTTTTATTACCTTCGGGGCTGCTAATATACCTACAGGTTGATATAAAGTGAAAAAAAGGAATTTTCTTGTAGCGGCTACGTCACTGGTTTCTAATACCCTAAGAGCCCGGCCACATGACCACGGTGCGGCGTCGTAAACATAAAACGGCGCCGCGTCGGGGTATTGCACGTTATCGCACCGTGCGAAAAACGTTGCGGTACCGTGTTGAGTATCTACTCAAACGACAAAAGACAAAACTTGGATGCATCTGCATCCAAGTTTTGTCTTTTCTTTGCTCGTGTTGTTTTCAAACCCTGGAAAAATGACTTGGCGGACCTCCTTCCACGCTCTAGTTTTTAAAAACGTATCTTTGTAATCGTCAATTGTTTTGTCGCAGAGGACTGAACGTTCTTCTACCAAAGAAATTAACATATCGGCATCTATATCCTCAACCATCTTTGAAAAAAGTGTATTTACTAGTGATCGTTATCAACGTGCACTTTCCGTGGCACTACGGTTGACAGAAAAAGTAACAAATATGAAAATGCTATTTTGTGCTATCGACACATACAAACTTTATCCTACTTTATTAAAGAAAAATTTTAATGTCATTAATTTATGACCAGAGATCGAATTTCGATCGAATTTAATCAAAATGAATATTCTAGTAACTATTTCAAGTGGAGTAAGATCAGTGTTATACAGGGTGGATTCGGACAGACTTTACCAATACATTTTTGATTTCAAAAGAAGTAAAAAATATTATATTATGTCATTTTCGGACAAAAAAGTTTGTTTTTTTAATTCTTATTTGTGATTTTTTTATTTTTTTTTATACCAATTTAATAATAAATTGTAAGGAAAAAAATTTAATTTCGGTGTATGTAATTATTTATTATAATTAAAATGACTATAATTTCTGAAATTTTAATAATCTATAAAATACCTGTGTATTTCATTTTTCTGTCAACCATATTTTGCCACCAATACCGCAGTTGCCGCACGTTGATAACGATCACTGGTGTTTACTAACTGAGTAAACTGAGAAAGAAACTTGGTGCTAAAAGGATTGTGACGTTCCTTTCAGAAATTATAGTCATTTTAATTATAATAAATAATAATTACCTACACCGATTTTAATCACTTATTCAAATTACACTGATTAAACCAGTAAACGACTAAAATGTATCAAACAGATTTGGCTGTCAAACGTTCACGTCAAATTGAAAAATCCATTATACAGGGTGGTTAGTGAGTAACCCGACAAACTGGAAAGGTGTATTCCTGACCACATTTTGAGACTATAATGTCATATGAACTTTTCTGGAGTCAGCTTAATTTAAGAGATAATGACAGTCATGTTTAAAAAAAACTATTTTCATAATAAGTCACTGATAAATGCCTGTACGATTAAAATTCTTACGCTAATAGTTTTTATCTTGACATACTTACTGACGAAAGTTAGAGAAAATGACAAAAAGTATCAGAAAATTTTAACCTAAGAAAAAAATATATATTTAAAATAAATTCTTTCCTTACAATTTATTATTAATCATGTATAAAAAAATTAAAAAAATAACAAAAAAAAATTAAAAAATCAAACTTTTTTTGTCCGAAAATGACATAATATATGTTTCATATCATTTTTGACTTCTTTCGACATCAAAAATGCATTGGTAAAGTCTGTCCGAATACTCATTTCCACCCTGTACTCCACTTGAAATAGTTACTAGAATATTCATTTTGATTAAAATAAAGACTTTGCAAAATGTCATTTATATGTATTACTGTTATATGTCATAAATTAATGACATTAATTTTTTTCTTTAATAAAGTAGGATAAAGTTTGTATGTGTCCGAAGGGGAGTACTATTTTTTTGTGGGTACGTACGAGTTATAGAACAAAATAGCATTTTCATATTTGTTACTTTTTCTGTCAATCATAGCCATTGCCACGGAAAGTGCACGTTGATAACGATCACTAATAATTACACTTTTTTCAAAGATGGTTGAGGATATATAGATGCCGATTTGTTGATTTCTTTGGTAGAAGTACGTTCAGGCCTCTGGGACAAAACAATTGACGATTACGAAGATACATTTTGAAAAACTAGTGCGTGGAAGGAGGTCTGCTAAGTCATTTTCCACGGTTTGAAAACAACACATGCAAAGAAAAGACAAAACTTGGATGCATCTACTCAACACGGCACCGCAACGTTAATCTGCAGGCGCCGGTGCGCGGCGCGACAACGTGTGTTTGCCCGATGCAGCACCGTTAAACTGCACGACGCCGCGTCGTATTTTCGCACGGCGCGATAACGTGGATTTGCCCGGTGCAGCACCGTTAAACTGCACGACGCCGCGTCGTATTTTCGCACGGTGCGATAACGTGCAATACCCCTACGCCGCGCCGTTTTACGTTTACGACGCCGCACCGTGGTCATGTGGCCGGGCCCTAACTGATATGTCATTTTGGCTTTGTGCAATGGCTATGACACTCTGAATAACATCCATTTCTGTGAATATTAAGTTCTAAAGATGTGATTCACACAGGATTGATGAGATACCTCAAATACGAGTATATAAATATGCAAGTATATTTATATCTTTTTTATTAACCCATGATTAATTTTCAATCAAAAAGTAAAAAGTAAGACTACTGATAAAGAATATATACGAAGCTTGTTAGCGGCACCTATTTACGATTGGCCATTTGTGCAATTGGTTATAAATGTTATGAATAACCCTCTGCCGCTGATGTGACGTCTAGTAGATACCAGTGCATTGCAATGTCGCCGTTACAATGTGGATAACAAGATTTAATCTTATCACGTCACCAGACCAGTGGCAGTCGTCGTCGTCAGTGGCAGAAGAGTAACGAAGGCTGTCATGAACTGCTCCTTGGTGAACCGAGGGAATTACTGTTACAGAAACAGGATCGATTTTTTTTCAAGCCTGTAGGAGTATCCATCTGCTGGGCAAAGGCCTCTCCCTCAGATCTCCACAGCTCCCGATTCGGTGCCAACTTTGGCCAATTGTTGGCGAAGGCGTCCAGGTCGTCCCGCCATCTCCGCCTGGGCGTGCCTCGTCCCCGCCTAGTTTGTGGCATCCACTTGCTGGCTGTAATAGCCACCTTTCTGGATGCATGCGGTAGACGGTAGACGTGGCCGGCCCAATCCCACTTTAGCCTGGCAGACTTTCATTTGGACTTATGACTTTAGGTGAGTGACCATGTTTGAGCATCGTAGGTTAGGACGGGCAGGTTACACATGTCGACTTTGCGCTTCAGTGACATTGGAAGGTCGCCCTTCATTAGCTCTGTCATGGACCAGTAGCTCTTCCCGGCATTTTGAATACGGCGTTCAACTTCCTTGTCCTGCCTGTTGCTGAAAGAGACTAGCTGGCCCAAGTAGATATACTCATCGACATAATGTATCGTCTGCCCGTCTACTTCGACCCTACATTTTGTGCTGTTAATCATCACCCGAGTCTTTGTGCGATTCATATGAACTTGACGGTGTTTTTATGCGATTTTGTCACGCGTTTTTTTTGTTCATTACCATCACCATTTTATTTACCGTTTTATAAAAGCAAACGAGACTATTGTGCCAGAATAGCAGACAAACATGCGTCTGCTACAAGATAATCGAAAATGACTCCACTATTTATATGCAGTTCGTCAATAATTTGGGTTCGGTAATGACTTGGTTGTTGCGACTGAATAATCGCATAGAACTACCCTTGAAAGCTTGCGTTGCTCAGGTCTTGGAACATTAACTGGATCGAATGGCATCAAATTTTTTTGTCAAATATGACAATTTTCTCGCACTTATCTATTGTATACGCACATACAGAGTGGAAATTCTTTTCACGTTTCTATTCAAGATCAACAAAATTCTACTTAGATTTTTCTCTACTCTTATAGTATGTTAAAAAAACACGGAAGATGAACTAAAAAAAATGTATTTGGTCTTTGGCGGAATTATTATGACCACAGCCAGATCTCCTACTCCTACAGATTGAGAGTAAATCGTCTGTGACAGACGATGACGAATCTATAAGGTTTCCCTTCTTGTCATTTTGGCTATGGTGACTTTAAAACGCCCTATTATTTTTTTAATGAATTATAGAGTTAATGGACGATTTATTGTTTTAGAGTAAGCGATACTACTAATGAAACACAGTCAACGAGTCTACCCCATTAAAAGAGGCAAACCTAGGCAACGGAATTCCTCTGGCAAATGAAACCGCCTCAGACAATGTGTAAGGACACAGCTTTCTGCTAGTCATCGATTTCTAAGAATCAACCGAACAAAACTACAATAAGGTGTAATACTCATACAGTATATTATGATCATCCTCCAACTCCTCATCAAACCCGCACTATTACACCTTATAGTAGTTTTGTCACCAAAGGCCTACTAAACTTCAGCTCAATTGGCCCTTTCAATTCTTCATCAGGTCAGGTTCATCTATTGTATTGTTATCGAAGTTAAGTAAGCATACTTCTCCTCTCACTACAATCGGCCCACCAAAATCTGGTTCAATTAATCGTTGCAATATTTGTAAGCATACGTATGTACATAACGTAGGCACAGCTACAAAAGTCGGTATGTGATTTTTTTGATTTTTGGATTTTAACGCCATTTTGAACCTTTCTAGAAGACTATCTATAATAGTTCAGGATTTATGAATTTTATCATTATATCATCATCATCAGCCTATGATAGTCTACTGCTGGACTTAGGCCTCTCCTTTTAATTACGCGTGTGGACGCATTAGGAGGCAAATGCCTATAATCGCCACGCTGGGCAAGCGGATTGGCGATCGCAGTAATGTTTCCACTATGATGACGCTGCTGCCCATCATCAATCTTTTGTCAAATAATGGTCAGTGACACTTCAATCCCTTAGTCGACTCTTACGACACCCGCAGGAGGAGTTGGGGTGGTGACAAATGTATTCTTACTGCCGTCACCACACGGCCAATGAATTTTAGCTATGTGATATCATACATAAGCGGGTTCGATTCCCGGTTTAACCATGAAATAATTCAAAATGCAATTCAACTTGTTTTTGTAAATCGAAATAATGTCTTCTTTCAGTAAGATGTTCCTTTACAATAATTAAGGTATTTTTTCTCCGACGTCGCGATATTTTTTTTCCATACATATGTTTTAAAAAAAAAATTAATGCTGTTTTATTCAGTTTCAAACATAAAAGGAATCGTCTTTCAGTAAAATATGCTATCTATGATATTTAAGGTACTTTCCCTCCATGTGGCATCGCCGTGGGACGCCCTGTATAATAGATCAGTACAAACGAGTACAGGCTGATTGCGAGCATCGCGAGTTGCGACACATTTTAATGTTGTATTCCTAGCCATATTTAGAGTCTTTAATGTTATATGAAATTTCCTGGATTCGGCTTGGATTAGAGATAATCAACCCTTTTTCGAATAAGTTCGAGTTGTGATAATACTGATAATAAATACTCAAATATTTAATGCCCTCGCTGGGATTTGAACCCGGATCCTCCAGCATCGTAAGCACATTCACTACTAAGTACCTAGGCTACGGAGAAGGCTGACTAATAATATAACTTATCTAACTTTTTTATTATAGGAACCAGGAGTTGCCAGAGGAAGAGCATGAATTTATTATAGAGAAAGGTACTAGTCATGTAAATAGTCCAATTACAGGGCGACGGATAATTAATGTACAACATTTACTGGATCAATTAGCTGAGATCAATGATCATGGCCCATAATTTGGATGTATTTTTTCTTATATGAAAATTAAATCTCAAAAATTAAAGGGACTGCACTCGAAATAGTCCATTATATTACGGAAAAAAGTTCACATTCGGATACCAGCACCAAATTTTAGTATGTTGTTAAATATGTCATTCTGTATCCAAAACTGCCGGGAGACACTCTCTCAAAGGTCAAGGTCACCAGTAATGACGTCATCAAAATGCCTAGTGCCTAATTTCAAAAAGCGCTTATTTGTTCCTCAACCGCCCAACGTACACCATTGTGTGTGGTATCAATTGAAAAGTTATTAAATATGCTCTAACTTTGTCTTTTTGTGTTATAGCGAACATCTAAAAATAAAAAAATATCGTTGAAAGAATAAAAATATTTTTTTACTCTTTTCGTACAATGTACATTTCATCAGGAAACAAGCGGTATTAGAAAAAAATATTGAAGTACATAAATGTAGCCAAACTATTATCCTAAAATAAACAGTTTAAATCATCGAAATCGGTTGAAAATAAACAAAGTTATGTCATTTTCTATATTCCGCGGCAAACGCCATACACCTGCCATCCGCCCACCCGCCAGTTCGAAAATGTAAATTGCACCCAAACTATGTGATTGATTTATACTGATAAGATATGAACTAAAAGCCAATTAATTATACAAATACAAGTTATTTTAAAAATACTGTTGTTATTAAAATAAAATACATAATTTAAGAAAAAAACAAATGAAAAAACATAGTAACTTAGATCAAGGTAGAAAAAAGGTAACAAATGAATAAAAATAACTTCTAACTATCAATAAAAGAATATTTGTATTTATTTAACGTTTTATTCTGAACAGTAAATTCTGGAGCAAGTTCCTTCACATACACAAAGAAGAGTGCAATTTAAAACGTTTTTTACGCATACGCCAACGTGGACAGGGCACAAGTTCTTTACAACTTGCACTTGCATCAGGAATCGTTTTCCACAATGGAACTGTAATATAGACAAATACTTTCTCTGCTTTTTTCCAGCTCCAATCGCAGGGATCAATTTTCTTGTGGATAAAGCAAGGCACTTCGTCCATATCTTCGTTTGTTTGTAGAATGGTCCGCTTCAGATGTTGAGTCAGTTTCAGTGCATCTTTAGTTGGTGAGATCGTAAATTAAGGAACATTCCGCCTTGCTATAATTAATTGTTATATCATTTGTAGTATCTCTGGACATTCGTCATCCAAGTGGTGGACGGCCTTCCTCTTTCCAGTAGCCATGGACAGATAGTTTATCACGACATGACTGTCCGGTCGGCGAAGGACGTGACCTTACCATCTTAGCTTATTTGTATAACCTTGAAACTCCTTTTTACATGCTTGTTGTGAACTCTGGCCGTGAGCGCGACTCCTCCTGCCCATCGTAGCAAACGAAGTATGCGATTAGAAGCAATGCCAAATATTTCAGCAATGGACGGATCGCATAAAAAAATAATCAAACTTACCTACAGGCAAAGTTTGTTCACACAAGCTAACAATATAAAGCACGATACTGAGCACGGAAATCTTACATCAGTTCGTAACAGCAGAATTGTTTCAACTAATAATTCATACAATCCCGTGATTTACAAATGTAAGCGTGGTGAAACATCCATTTTAAAGCCTTTGGATGTTGTGAGTGTTGTGTGTAGACCTAGTGACAACCCTAGCCTAGAAGTGAATAATCAAGATCAAGTGCGGGTAGTTCGAAAAAACCCGCGCAGCTCGAAGGTGTTGATACATTCTCTCGCCAGTCTGCCTGCGACCACGGGTGTAACGTCATGCCCGAAACGTCAGGATATAATTAAACGTAAGTTTACGCGATTAAGACCCGTTTGTCTTTAAAATATGAGTGATAATCGTGAAAGTTTAAATCAATATAATAATTCATAGTTAGCAGTAGTAAGAATAACGAGCAAATTACTAATTTTAATAATTAGTAGGTTAATGAATATTCCGTTGGAATGACAACTGTAATCTGTGCATATAAAGGTAAGTAAAGTCCTCACTTCTTCCTCCGTGACTATGCTCTCGTCTTCACGCGAACAAGCCTATGCCAGAATATTATTTTACACACAGCCGCCGCTGAAACAAATAACCACCATCCATGAGGGCGAGGGTTTTTTTAGAGGGACGGAAACTTTGATATTTGGAGTTGCTTGCCCTGGAAAGGATTTACATGCTCTCGATACACGATGATAAGATCATTAGCTTGTTTGAAGAGACTTTGCCTGTAAGCTTGATTAATTTCTTATGCGGTCCGTTCATTGCTGATATGTCTCTGATTGCTTCTCATCGCATGTTATGTTTCGGCTGGAATCGAGCGGGCTGTCGAGTATCTGGTATGCTCATTCATCCCTTTCCCGTTGCTGGAGCTGTAGGTTAATGTCACGGCTGCGTTACTCCATTATTTTCTTCTAGCCTCCTTGTATTTTTGCAGAACCGTAGAATATGTCTGGGCGACCCCAGGGAAGAACTCATGGACGTCGACACGTCCATGAGTTCTTTCTCCTGCAACCTATCCCTGCCAAACACATAATGCCGCTGCGTACATAATGCATTCTACCAGAACATGCTGACTAGTTTCGTCTCTCCCGTAATGTGGACAGGCTGCTTAATTACTTATTCCCATCACCTTAAGATGCCTGTTGAGGGTGTTGTTTCTCGAAATAATTCTGATCAACATCCTCAAGTCAATTTTTTCCAACTTCGTAAAGTATCGGGTACTCCTCACGTCATTTTAGCTTGCCTAGAAGTGGTTTCCTCTTTCCACTCTCTCTCCGCTTCTATTTCTTTCAGTTTACTCAATACTCTATCACATACATCGCATGCTATGATAGACAGGCGGAGACACGCTCAAGGACTGCGTTCGTCACTTATGTAATGTAAGGGTTAGTTTCAAGATTGTAAAAATAAGCTAAGATGGTAAGGTCACGTCCTTCGCCGACCGGACAGTCATGTCGTGATAAACTATCTGTCCATGGCTACTGGAAAGAGGGAAAGAGGAAGACCGTCCACCACATGTCCAGAGAGACTACAAATGATATAACAATTAATTACAGCAAGGCGGAACTGAATAGCGGTAAAAACTTTATGTTCTCATAATACCTTGTAAACTGTGTGGAAGCAATAAATGATTGAGTATTGAGTATTGAAAGCATCTCACCAACAAAAGATGCACTGAAAGTGACTCAACATCTAAAGCGGACTATTCTACAAACAAACGAAGATATGGACGAATCGCCTTGCCTTATCCACAAGAAAATTGATCCCTGCGATTGGAACTGGAAAAAAGAAGAGAAAGTATTTGTCTATATTCCAGTTCCATTGTGGAAAACGATTCCTGATGCAAGTGCAAGTTGCAAAGAACTTGTGCCCTGTCCATGTTAGCGTATGCGTAAAAAACGTTTTAAATTGCACTCTTCTTTGTGTATGTGAAGGAACTTACTGCAGAATTTACTGTTCAGAATAAAACCTTGAAATATATATATACATAATATTCTTTCATTGATAGTTAGAAGTTATTATTATTAATTTGTTACCTTTTTTCTACCTTGATCTAAGTTACTATGTTTTTTCATTTGGTTTTTTCTTAAATTATGTATTTTATTTTAATAACAACAGTATTTTTAAAATAACTTGTATTTGTATAATTAATTGGCTTTTAGTTCATATCTTATCAGTATAAATCAATCGCATAGTTTGGGTGCAATTTACATTTTCGAACTGGCGGGCGGGCGGATGGCAGGTGTATGTTTGCCGCGTTTGCCGCGGAATATAGAAAATGACATAACTTTGTTTATTTTCAACTGATTTCGATGATTTAAACTGTTTATTTTAGGATAATAGTTTGGCTACATTTATGTACTTCAATATTTTTTTCTAATACCGCTTGTTTCCTGATGAAATGTATATTGTACGAAAAGAGTAAAAAAATATTTTTATTCTTTCAACGATATTTTTTTATTTTTAGATGTTCGCTATAACACAAAAAAACAAAGTTAGAGCATATTTAATAACCTTTCAATTGATACCACACACAATGGTGTACGTTGGGCGGTTGAGGAACAAATAAGCGCTTTTCGAAATTAGGCAGCAGCCATTTTGAGGATGTCATTACTGGTGACCTTGACCTTTGAGAGGGTGTCTCCCGACAGTTTTGGATACAGAATGATATATTTATTAACATACTAAAATTTGGTGCTGGTATCCGAATGTGAACTTTTCCCATACATACGTGTCCGTAATATCATGGACTAAAATTCAATTTTCGGTGTGAAATGTGCAAGAGAAATTTAATGTCAGTTCTGATGAACGCTGCGATGATAGTATGGATGTAAACCATAAAAGCTGTTTCAGCTATGGGCTCATGCATAAATCATGTGAGGTTTTTTCGGCTACTTTTTGACGATGTAGAAAAATACACGAGAGGTCTCCTTGTACCCCCCCTCCCCTAACGTGATCTTTCGTTATGTTTTCTTGGACCCCCTCCCCCCCTATAGGACCTCGCATGATTTATGCACAAGCCCTATGATGTCTATGGGATCAGGATTTTCTCATTAGGTAGTGCTTACTTCTCAATTTAAAATGCCTGACCTTACTCCTAAATTATATTTGGCAACTCAAAACACAGTTTGTGAGTGGTGAGAAAGAGTAGCAGCATATTGCATGGCCGATACCGCAAAAAAAACAGACTGCAATATCTCAACGAAATGTTATTTTTTTAAGTAGGTAGTAACACTACGATGTACCTATATATTATATAAAGTTAAATATCCCATATACCACTGAAAAAATATCGAAGCTCACCAACGCCAGAGGTGGAATTTGAACCCAACGTCAGCTTTCGTGGCTGATGCTTAAACCACTGGAGTGGCCGAGTGGTTTAGGCAACAGCCGCAAAACTAAGGACGAGGCTCCAAATCCCACCTCTGGCGTTGGTAAACTTCGATATTGTTTATTTAGTACCTAATGTACCCGTATGTGTATATTATGACATCAAATATTTAAATTAGTGAATGTAATAATTTTTTTAGGATCTATTTTTTTCTTTTAACTGTAATTCTTCAATTTACAGTTGTAATTGTGTATAATAAATAATAAAAGTCTTAATGTTTTACCTATGTGCATTTTTATTTTTATAATGAATGAAATTTAATTTAGTAAAATAAGCTCCCTAAAACCTGATAACTGCTGGTAAGTCACATAATAATTATACAGATGTAATGCATAATTCCATTCATTTGGCTTTTCACGGAAACTACTTCACCAAACATTACACCGAAGCGAATTCTGTAAATGTCAAATTAGTATGGACTCGCAAATGTGCGTCGTTGGCACTGTGCATGTGCAATCGTTGGTGGACTCTTGTGCGTTTGACGCACACAGCAGTGGGAAAGTTGAATGTCTACGAAAAGCTGGTGGTAGTGAATACGGTATACTCTTGGATTGACTCATTCGTTTTTCGTCACATTCCTAAATTTGTCCGATTCTGCTTTCGTCACCCATTCTTCATTCGTCAAGTTAGTCTGCAGTCATTGTCGTCTTTGACCACAATAAATTGTTGACCTTTTTCTTATTTCGACTCAATCGTTTTTTGTCGTTTCGTATTTGGTCATATTCTAAGTTGGTACCGACTTAAGACTATGAAAATATACGAAAAACATAGATTTAACAGCGAACATGACGAAAGAAAATTATGACGAGTTAAGAACGAGACGGATTAAGATAAAGACGAACAACAAATTTGACCGAAGATTAGAAAGACCATCGACGATCGTGACGAATAAAGAATGGGTGACGAAAGTAGAATCGGACACATTTAGGAACGTGACGAAAAACGAACGAGACGACCCAAGAGTATACCGTGAATACTTAGGGCCTATATTCAACAGTATCGTGTTCCGATCCGAAAAAATAGTTTTTTTTTAAATTATAGTGGACAACAAGTGGGCTTGCCTTACCAGTTGGTCAAACAGGCATACTCTCGAACCAAGTCAATTTTGTTCTTCCGCGGATTTTTTTCTCTTACTATTTCCTAATCAGAATACGATGCTGTACAGTCGCCATCTGATATAGCAGAGCGGCCAGGGTACTCATAAATATCTGAGCAGGCCTCTATTGGCAAGCTCAGATATTTTTGAGTGCCGTGGTCGCTCAGATATATCTGATGGTGACTGTAACAAATTGATTGATCTGTATTGAAAATCCATTTTCAGTACAGATTTTTGCCGCACTAGTGCGAGAACTATTATATACCTATAAAAATATTTTTCATCACACTTGCTGTCTAAGCGCGCCATTGCTTGCGCGCGTAGCGGGAGTAATAGAAAAGTGAAATTCCCTAGGGAGTAATAGAAATGTCAGTACGTAATTTAATAATATTATGTCTTAAAACTTATTTTTTGGTTGGCAAGTGTGATGAAAAACATTTTATGCATCACGGTCGGTAAGCGGAATACTAACTCGAGTCATAAAAGCCCTCCGCCTAATGGCGTCGGGCTTCTAACACTCTCGTTAGTAATTCCGTGCTTACCTCCCTTGATGCACAATGTACTATTACACACATTGGTTGGGCTTGTAGCCCGATATATTAAATCTGTCTTTTGCATTGCATTGAGACGACTCGAAAAGACAAGGATAGTCTTATAAAATCTATCCCTCTCTGTCTTTTTTACCATCTAGTACTTTGACAAGTGTAATTATTCAAAAGAGGTAGTAATAAATTACAAACTCGGCCGCTTTCATTTAAAAAATCACCAAGGGTCAATGACCCCGCTCGGTAAAATGAGGTAGTGTGCGCGAAGTGCGCGTGTGTGCGAAATGGGGAAATTTGACAGAATCTCAAAAATTTCCCACATCTATCCGACCCTTAAAAATACATATAATAATTACATTAATTACAACAAATACGAAAAAAAATAGCTAATCAAAAAATCAGCAATATTTAAAACTAAACCGATATTTCAATATAAAATAGTTGTTGAAACGTTAAAAAATATTCATTATTCCATAAATATTTTTTTATTGCTTATAAGCAATTAGTTACTTATCTACAGACGTCATTATTTCATCGGTTGACACTCACTATAATGAAGTCGGTTAAAAAAATAAAGTTCAAAGTTCGTAGAGTTGACAGCGTCGCTGTGTCGTACCGTTGTCAGGTCGTCCATTCTAAAAGCACCCTAATAATATTGAGTCTGAGTATACAGAAAAGCAATTTGTCACAATGGGAAATATCTTCTGATTTCAGAGGAGCTTTATCGGAACTTAGTCAATATTGGTTCATGACTTCTGACGATCTTGAGACGGACACTGTTGGGATCGATTGCAGAAATATTGTACATAATTAAAAGTCTTTAATGAAAACTACAACAAAAAAAGTATTTGTAACAAAAAAAAGTTTTTTGACGTGTGGTGACGGAAGTAAGAATACATTTGTCACCACTCCAACTCTTCCCGCGGGAGTCGTAAGAGTCGACTAAGGGATTGGAGTGTCACTGACCATTCTTTGATTTGATTGATAACTGGCAGAACCGTCATGTGGACACATTACTGCGATCTCTCTGTAAGAACGAACATAGAATTCGGACATTTTTAAACCAAGATAGACGCAGGCAGAGTTTTTTTTATTTCGCTTTAAATTAAAGGGAAGCTTCTTTAGATCCAATAATAATTAATTTCTCTAATAAACTATTTTCTTCACTCTTACTATTGAGTTATTAAAAGAAATAAGTTTAAGGACTGAAAAAATAATATCACAGAAAATGTATGTAGATATTATCTACATAGGTATTGTAACCTTTACTACATCTAATGCTACCTACTTATTTTAACATGTGCCGTCAGATACCTGAGATTAACTTTTATGTTAATCTAAGGTTTGTCAGCCTCCGTAGCCTAGTTGGTGACCTTGCCTACGAAGCTCGAAGTTCTGGGTTCGAATCCCAGCGAGGGTATTATTTGTGTATTTATTTATTACAAATATTTGTTCGTCTATTAATAAAAACTTACGAGGTGGTTTGATAAAAGTTCATGAACAAGGGCATATATTTAGAAATTATTCATTTCACTAATAGTACGGTCAAATCGTACATAATTTTACCCTAAACTCGCAAATCAAGTAGTATCGCTGCATTTTTGGTATGTTGTTTAGACACCATAGGACAGTATAAAACCATATTTTGCAAGCAAAAAAAAGTTGTGCTAGCGGGGTAGTACGTGAAAAACTGTGAAATTTACGGCCATTTTTTAGTTTCTGATTTTTATTTAAAAAAACCTTAGGTTTTTTGATATCATATGTAATAAACGTTTAAAGACTAATAAATTTCCAACAAGTTGAGCTAACATGCATCACCGTAGGTCTTATAGTTTCAGAGATTCGAGACTTTAAAAAGTACCCCTTTTTGTAAACTAGATAAAATTTTGTGTTTTGCTAACGTTTTCGACTTAATATCGCCTCACCTAATTATGCTACGAAAAACGCAAAAATGACCTTATAGCGCACTTAATATTCTTTAATTTAAGGGTAAAATTAGGTCAGTGAACTTTGTATTTGAAAGTATAAACCCGAAATTCCAAAGGCAGGAGGCCCGCTATCTAAGTTTTTCATACAAATCGCAAGTCGAGTTGCAAAGCTGCAATTTTGGTATATTATAAAGGCCTTATAGATATATACGAAAATGCATATTAAAAGAAAAACAAAAAAATAATTTGGGCATAGGACGTAAAAAACGGAAAAAAATTCGCACTTTTTTTAGTTTTTGACGTTTAACTAAAAATCTATTATCTTTTTGATACTGATTGCTATAAAACTAAGAAAGAACATTAAATTTGAAAGGATTTGAGCTACGTTGCATCACCATAAGTTATATATGTTTTGAGATACGACATTTCATAAAGTGCCCTTATATCAAAACATAAACAAATTTTAGGTTACGTTAAAGCTATTCACTAAATATTGGCAAAACGTTCGCGCTAAGAAAAAAAAGTAATTGTAGATAATAACTACATTAAATTTGGAACAAATTGAGCCGATAACAATTAATGTAAGTCTTATAGTTGGGGGTATAAGAGGCTTTATTTTCTTAACTTAATAAAGGGCACATTTTGAAATGTCGTATCTCTAAATCTATATAATTTAGGGTAATGCAAGGTAGCTCAAATCCTTTCAAATTTAATATTCTTTCATAGTTTTATAGCAATTAGTATCAAAAAGTTATAGTTTTTTAGTTAAACGTCATAAACTAAAAAAAGTCCGATTTTTTTTTCAGTTTGTTACGTCCTATACCTAAATCCTTTTTTTTTTTCTTGTAATATGCATTTTCGTACATCCTTATAGAGCCTATATAATATACAAAAATTGCAGCTTTGCAACACGACTTACGATTTGTATGAAAAACTTAGATACCGGACCTCCTGCTTTTTGAATTTCGCGTTTTTAGTTTCAATTACAAAGTTTACTGACCTGATTTTACCCTTAAATGAAAGAATATTAATTGCGCTATGAGATAATTATTTCATGTTTTTCGTAGCATAATTAGGTAAGGCGATATTAAACCAAAAACGTTAGCAAAACTCAACATTTTATCTAGTTTACAAAACAAGGTACTATTTGAAGTCTTGAATCTCTGAAACTATAAGACCTACGGTAATGCATGTTATCTCATCTTGTTAAAAATTCATTCATCTTTAAACGTTACCTGACACATATTGTCAAAAAACGTAAGGCTTTTTTTATAAAAATCAGAAACTAAAAATAGACAGTAAATTTCACAGTTTTTCACGTATAACGCAGCTAGCACAACTTTTTTTTGCTTGCAAAATGTGGTTTTATACTGCCCTATGGTGTCTAAATAACATACCAAAAATGCAGCTTTACTACATGTTTTGCGAGTTTAATGTACGATTTGACCGTACTATAAGTAGGTATTAAAGACAAATTCATTAAAATTATGTCCATCAAAGAAAAAGTTACGGAAAAATCGCTTGAAAGTTTTGAAGTGGTGGCTTATGTTGTCACAGTATGAGAAAAATTGTCGCAGTGACGTAAGCAATGGAATGTAAGCGTCTAAATATATCTTCGTCATTTTTTCTCTCATAGTGACAAGGAAAAATATGCGACCAATATTTATGAGAGTTTTCAGTCGTAAGTAGGTACCAATCTCAGTATGCTTAGCATGATTGGTATGTCAGTATTTCGCCGCGAGATAGATTTTCCATCTTTTACTAACTACATGAATAAAAGGGGTATGGATAGTCTATCTCGCGGCGACATATATTGTCGCACTAATCCTGTGCTAAGCCTGCAGAAGAACAGAATTTGCTTGTATTATCATATGAATTCATTGACAACATTTAATTTATTACTAGTCTGTTTTTGATGCGATCAGATAACCATGAAAAATATAAACACAATTTTTTTAATTTAAAATTTGAGTTTTTTTTGTTTATCATGGTATTACATTATTGGTGTGATGACGTCATGACGTTAATTCTACGCTTAAACTACAAACAACAGCATACAAAAAAAGCAGCAGTAATGTTTTTATAATAGAGTTTACCAGTTAAGAAAAGTGTACACCTCTAAAATAGTCTATACTGTCTATAGTATAGTTATATGGCTGGTAGGACCTCGTGCAGGGTCTGCCCGTTCTGCGGCCCTACCGCGAAAAACGAAATTCGTTAATTTCGAGGATTTGTCCCTCTCACTCTAATGACGCCTTCGTTTGAGTGACAGAGAAAAATCCTCGAAATTTACGAATTTCGATTTTCGCGGTAGTAGACCTGTGTTCCGATTTGGGGGTAAGACAGCCGGTGTAATTACTGGCATAGATAGAGGCAATCCATCTTAGTCCTCAGGGTAGGCAGTGCATAGGCGATTTTTTGTTCACTATGTCCAAGGGGCTCAGGTCCTGCTTACCATCAGGTGGGCTGAGACCACAGTTGTCTACCTTCGTCGCATTAAAAAAAAAGTCAATTAAATAATTTTGTATAATTTATACGTTAAAGTAAAAAGTTAGTAACAAAATAGGAAAACGATAACGTGCGGTAGTAATCGTACCTATTCCTACATTTCTTTTGTAAATGCTCACTTACCTATCTTGCAAATATCGATGCCGATGCCGAGCCGAAGAGCTGGCCGCTTCCTCGTTCAATGTATCAGCATTGCGATACAGCGAGCAAATACTGCAAGCATCCTAGCTATTACTAGCAAGGGCTTGTTTTAGATCTACAATAGCTTAATTGTGATGTAGTTTGATTTGTTGTACATCATAATCATATCAGCCGAAAGATGTCCACTGCTCAACATAGGCCTCCTCCAAAGATTGCCGCAATGACCGGTCCTGTGCCACCCGCATCCAGCGGACTCCTGCGACCTTCACCAGGTCATCAGTCCACGTGGGAGGCCTACCCACGCTGCGCCTTCCGGTACGTGGCCGCCAGTCCAGAACCGCCCCGCATTTTTTGCTGTACATCCCTATCTATTGATTTGTACTTAAATAAAATTAATTGGAATGTTTAGTAAGCGTCCAAAATGTAGCAAACATGTATTCCAAATGTGATATTATTTTTTGTGATTTGCGAATATTTACTTTGGAAAAAATGTTTGTTGATAACGCGTGAAATTTGATATGATATGCAAAGCAAAAAATGTGATAATACCACTTTTCGACTTTATTGCCAATGAATAGAGTCGAAAAGTGGTAAACCACATTTTTGGTTGACTGTATCACAGGGTCTCCTGAATTTGAATTTTTGGGTATCGCAAACGCATTACAGCTCAAAATTATGTATATTATTACTTTCCTCTATATCTTTTAGGAGTATAAATTTGCAATTATGGAGATCTCGTCTTCGGCATTTCTCCGAGCGTTTCAACCGCCGTAACTTCGATAGCATCATTATTACCCGATTTCCGTGGATATCTCATAATTTTTTTGGATAATATTAGTAGTTGTTAACTAGGTCTACCAAGATATCCAAAAGTTCTTGCATCTCTCACGAGATTCGTGTGATAAGGCTGCCACCGAAGTCACGGCGGTTGACACGCTCGGAGAAATGCCTACTTAGTAACAGTACCTTTTTTAAGTAAGCGCTCTAACTTGCAAGAAATAAAAGAAAAGTTTCTAGAAGTTCTGGCTTCAAGCACTTATTCGAATTCGACTTGTTTTATTTTTGTTTCAATATTTTCACTCCAGTAAGTACTTGTTTATAAACGCAGCGACCCTACCGCGAAAAAGTAAATTCGTAAATTTACCCTCGTTTGAGTGACAGTGAAAAATCCTCGAAATTTACGATTTTCGATTTTCGATTTTCGCGGTAGTATGCCAGGCGCGGATCTAAGGGGGGGGGGGGGGGGGTCAATAGGTGCAGTTGCCTACGATTGATTAAGTATCGGTATTTAAACGAGTGGATATATTAAATGGACTCTCAAATATCGGTTTACATTGCTTGTTAGTCAGCGAATGATCCCAATCGCGATGAAATTTCTCCATTAATTCACTCCAGGTAAATAAATTCAGGGGTATATTTACGCGAAAACAACAATGGATACCTATTTAAAGGTCGTTGCCTTGTTTCAATTAACCCGAACCCGAATAAAATACGATGGTAATTATGACATCAATTTATTACAATCCCTCGTATAATGTTTGTAAATGGCGAAAAATTGCCAATTTGTACAAAATCAAGACGTTATTTACAATGAATAATGTGGAAAATACCTAATTGGTTGGAATGTAGGTTACGTATCAACTAGGGATGTAACGAATATTTACATTCGCATTCGCGAGAATGATTTATATATTAATAATTAGGTATTAAAAATCAATCTCGCGAATATATTTTTTAATTACTTGATTACTTGGTGTTACTTGTTCAAAAGATTGGACAGATGTATAGTCCATTTCAAATACGAAGGCCCGATTCCACTTGACAAAGTCATTGGGCCTCAACAATAGGATCAGTGACAGCAAAAGATATCTGTCCAGAGCCTTTTGTGGCGTGAAATTTTATGTATAGGTACATCGGTGTACAGCACGTGCCGATTTGTAGTGGACCAATTAAATGACAAAAGTTTCGAGTGGCATCGGGCCTTCGTATTTGAAATGGACTTTACCTATGATAGATCGTGTCCAACTTCATTATGATTATTAACAAATTTGGGGTAAATCTTAACAAACATTATTTAATAAAAATTGACATAACTACGTCAAATTTATTTCTATGAAGTAAATTATACTTTTTCTTTTTAAACACAGCAACTATCAGAAGAGTTTGCTTGTTTTGCTCCATCGTGGAACACAATAGCTTGTCATATTTCGATATTCGATATGTGTTACATCCCTAGTAGGTAAGTACGTAAATTACAATCCAAGACACAATTATCATTACAATACAATTTTATTATAATAATATTTTAACATTGCAAATAATAGATATTATACTGAGCTGTAATCATAATTACATTTTTATAACGAAGGAGAGTTTCTTATTGACTAAGTTATAAAATTTAATTGAGATCAACGACATAAAATATACATTAATTTGTAATATACAAAATCACTTCAATGTTAACAATACATAATGACTTCTCTGCTCAGTTGCTTATTAACGATCTTTTATGATTTATGAATTAAATGAGCATTTTTCATAAAGAGTGAACAGTTTTAAGACCGATCTTTAAGGCTATTTAAGTTTCCTATTTTATTACCAATTTTTATATGATAATCAATACTTTTATCTATTTTAACGCATAGTTAATAAAATCTACAAAACCTTAATTTTAAGAAACTTATTGTTGACTCTTCAATTTGGTTCTATTAAAAATATAGTAACAAAATAGGAAAACGGTAACTCACGCATCACGCTTTAGTAATTGCGTACATTTTTTTTGTATAAGCATAGTACCATGGTATCTTGCGTATTACCTTGAGATCCCATTTTAGTGAAAACTGGTTTCCCAATAAAAAACTAGTTTGTGACTAAAAAGTTACGGAGATTAAAATAGGTTTATTATAAGAGCGAATTAGCTTTTTTGAATGGCTATGGTCTACTGAGTCACGCTAGTTATTATTGCAAAATTATGCAAACATGCATATAACTAGTCCATGTTCGCGTGTAGGAAAGGACTTATAAATACCAGAAAAGTGCATATCTGTCTAGTTTAAGTAGCATAATTTTGCAAAAAACCAGCGTGACTCAGGTGACCGTCTTCACTTACTTTATTATTAATATATGATTCCATGGTAATATAACACCCTTTGATTCCATGGTAATATGACATCCGTTGATTCACCCATAATATGTAATGATATGGTATCCGGTTTTAGCAGGTCAGGCCATAAATATCCCTAACATATTTTTACTTTAAATATGATATCACACAAACTTTGGTAGACAGTTAGACAAGCTGAATAAAATAAAATGTATCATAATAATATGAGATACGACCAAGAACATGTAATTATAGTCGTGAGAAAAAATGCTGTATTTAGTAGGTAACCGTAAAAAGAAACTAACTAATTTTGTACAGATATTCAAATGAATTACCTAAGTACCTATTACTTGTAATATCAAAAAGACGGTAAAAATATTAAAAATAACACTATGTTTGACGGTTACATGTGACGTTACGATGATAATTACAACACGTGTACTTATTGGTTCTAGATATTTCGATGCTTATATGGAGATGTATTTTACATGAAAATTATACACAGTCAAATTGATTTGTTCTTTGCTATATTCTAGCCGCTGCCGCGGTGAGCAGTCTAATACAATAATTATTAATCAGCAAATCAAAATAAGACTTACTTTCTCTGACAATTATTTGACAAATTTAAATTTTATTCTAAACTAAAACAAAAAACTATATATTTAATATCATAAAAAACCTACAGCCATCTAAAACTAATTCATAATGTGCTAACTAGTTCTAAACTTTCATTGATAAGATTCTGCGCTCGCTCCTCATTCCCATCCATTTCTCTATCTTCCACATCATAATCTAATAGCGTATATTCCGTTCTGATACTGCTACTATCTTCACTGTCGTTTACGTTAAAATATGTGACTGTGGCATAGCAGACAGGTGCCCTAGCGGGGCTGCTTCTAGCAGACTCATACGCAGAATCTGACCTCGCACAGTTGTACCCGCACTCATAACTCCTCAGACTCTGACGAGAACTGTCGTAGCTGTTGCAGCTGCTGTATCCATCGAAGCTTTCGTTCGGGGTGTGGAGAGGAGGCAGCGATGCCCGGCAGGGGCAGTAGCGTTGGATGTCGATCTCGGAGCGGGCGTCGACGGTGCCGGAGTAAGATGGTGAGCGGACGAGGGGAGAGATGCGGTTGCGGGCGCTCTTGCGGTTTTTGCTGCGCTTGAAAAGCTTGAAAGCCTGCAACAAGGAGAAAATTCAATTTAGAATAACCTATTGTTATTTTACGAGGAAAATAATGGCAGAAAAAGTTTCTGGTCAGTCAGAATTAATTTGGCAATTTTCATCGAAATATGAAATGATTACCTATACGGGATTTTAGGAGACGAACGTTCATATTGTTTGTTTTAAGGTGCATGCAGACCAAAAGAGCATTCGCTGTTCTATCCCCCTACTATACGAAATTCGATCGTTACATGAAACGTGATTCGTTGATCCTGAGTCAAACTATTTATAACTTTTGCAAATAATCATATACCTATCTATGTATACTACTTAACAAAGGTTTGGTAAGTTGTAATACCAAGAAACATTATGCAGATTACGTGTCTAGGAAGATAGGAACTGTGTATAGGTTTACGTGTTTAAAGGCCTCTGCCCACTAGACTGTATCATATCATGACCGTAGCATGAACGACATGAACGTATCAGACAAAAAACGACCTATTCTTTGTATTGAAAAGTATGAGGCGGTGTCGGCCGATGCTGGAACGTCCTAGTGGGCAAAGTCTCATACTTTTCAATGCAAAGAATAGGTTTTTGTCTGATATGTTCATGTTACGGTCATGGTATGGTACGATCTAGTGGGCAGAGACCTTAAGGTTTCTCATTTCAACTACAGCCATGAAAACGCTCATAAATGAATGGACGAGTAGACGCCTCACTCGTATTCTTGGAAAAGGTACGAAAGTAAAGTTTCAAGTTTATTTACGTCCCGCACATCAATGTTCGCGGAAGTATCAAGAACTCAAACTTCCTAAAGCAAAGAGAAGGTAATGAAGTGTTAAAGATTATATTTAAGTAGGAATCTAAATTTGAATCGCCTGTGTTACTCAATGTAAGAATAATTAATTTAATCAAAACTTTTGTAAGACTTAATAACTATAAATTTAATTAAATTAAGCGAATAAACTCATTTATATTTAGTCACTACGCGATTAGTAGGTATTAATAATGGAGGCTCTCTGAAATATGTCGCGCGTAGCTTAGCCGTTTAATTGTATTTAAGAGTAATAAAATAGTCAGTATATTATTAAGTAGTAATAGTAATATATTTTTGGATATAACTGCAATCCATTTTGTACACGCATAAGAGAGTGCGTGTAGATTTAGGTTTAGAATGTAATTTGAATTATTTTATTTTTTTAGTGTTTAAGGTGTACCTACTGTTTCACTGCTCCTTGTAGCCATGTTTATGAAATAATTTGAATAAACGTATTGTGTACTATTTTATTTTATAAACAAAAAATCTTGATCTCCTTGTGTATCAATTTTATATGGACATTTTCACTTTTAGGAACACCCAATTAGCGCGAAAAAATAAAAAACATTATTGCTGTCAGGTTTATAACGACAATTAACCACGATACCTGAAAAAGCTCAATAATATTCCGATAAATAAGTTGACTTTTTACATAGCATAATAAGATTATTTAAATATTTATATTTTATTTAAGTACCTACTTTCGTACAGTAAATTTATAAATACTTCTTTATTAATCCTGACATAATTATGTAGATACATATACATTTCTACAACAATGACAGATTTACCCTGTATTTTTGTAACGCCTACAAAACTAACAGCCTGTTTAATCCCTGGATAAATATATATCCATCACACAATTATCAATGTACATTCCCCCAGGAATATAAAATAAAAAGATAGCATACATTTATCTCACAGATGTACCTAAATTCCTAGGAATTCAGCTAGTGCAAAATTGAACCTCTCAAATTCTCTACTTAGTTATTGATGACCTTCAGACCCTAAATAAAATAAAGTCCTCAAGTAGTCAGAACTTTTATATTAAATAAATAGTTGTAAACAATAGCTTTAACTTTCGACCCTTGTTCAAACTCGCCCCACCCGACGACCCGAACCGGGGTCCTAATGAAACAGCCTTTTGTTAGTTTTGTGCACGTATTTTGAAGGATCGGACTGATTGTTGTTTATAGGAAAATATATTGCTATTATTTCATGATTTGATAGGATCATACTTAGATTGAAGTTCTGTTTTTTTTAATAAAATTTTTTTATTTTTTATTATATGGTAACTTCAGACCAGGTAGTCTGGGAGTCCGTGACAGCCGATAAGCTACAGGAAAGCAAGATGAGATGGTATGGACATGTCAAGAGAAAACCACCCGATTATGTTGGCAACCAATTGCTGAACTTGTCTGTCCCCGGAAAACGTTCAAGACGGAGGCCTAAGACTACCTGGACAAATGTGTTGCTGGCAGATATGGCTAAATGCAATGTTTCTGAAAACGATGTCAAGGATAGGGCGAAGTGGAGGAGAAAAATATAGAAGGCTAATCCCACCACCATGTGGGATACATAGCCAGGAAGAGAGAGAAATAATTATGATTACTTCAGAAAAAATACAATATAATCTGATGTTAAAAAGATTCTACCTATCCTGTAAGTATTTGATAACTCTCTTGGAAATCAGCCTGTTAGCAGTATTTTCCATAAAATATCACGCCCAACCCGTATATTTTGACCGTGAGTGTACCTACATATACATATGTATTTTTAAACGATAGCATACACAAGAGTTCTAAAAGGTAGTATTGTTTTAATCAGTAACAAGGACAGACAGTCATAAATGGTACAGTCACTAAACATGTTAGGTATCAATAATAAATTATTCAACAATTTATATCCAAAATGTAGGCTTAAAGTAATTGGCCTAATTTGCCGATATTTCAGAAATATGGGTGTGATAACGAACGTAGAAGCTTTTCTGTGTCAATTGTAGCAAATTGATATCGCGGGTCATTGGGTATGCTAATATTTCGTATATTAAGGACATGACATGACAAATTTATTGCTATAATGTAGATATTGTAAATTAAATAATGTAGGAGCTAGAACACGTTCCTAAATGTAATTGCGTTTCTTGAAAATACATATTAAAATTGAGGTTGAGGTTTATTAGTAGAGATAAATTATAGATAAGATGCGGTGTGGTGACGGCAGTAAGAATACATTTGTCACCACCCCAACTCTTCCCGAGGGAGTCGAAGAGTCAACTAAGGGTTCTAAGTGTCACTGACCATTTATCTATCGAAGATTGATGATGATGGGCAGCAGCGTCATCATAGTGTATACACTACTACGATCGCCAACCCGCTTGCCCAGCGTGGCGATTATGGGTATTTAACTCCTATTTAATGCGTCTATACGCATAGGCTAACGATAGGCCGTTGTCTAAAGGTGTGTTTAAACCAAAAGAGAATTCGCTGTTCTAGCGCCCGTTCTACGAAATCAACCAATCACGTTTTGTGTACCGATCGAATTTCGTAGAGTGGGAGGTTAGAACAGCGAATGCTGTTTTAGTTTGAACGCACCTTAACAGTGGACTAATATAGGCTAATGAATCTAACGATAGATGTCATACAATAAAAAAAAAAACCTAATTCACCAACTACGAGGAGGTACGATTCGAACCCACATAGGTCAGCGGCTCTATCGCGAAAAACGAAATTCGTCAATTTCGAGGATTTAGATCTCACTCTAATGACGCCTTCGTTTGAGTAACAGAGAAAAATTCTCGAAATTTACGAATTTCGATTTTCGCGGTAGTAGGCCAGCTTTTACAGCTCGTGCCTAAAAGTCACTCTGCGAGTGTTACATGTGCTGCTAACATCAATAAATTCGAATCTTACGACACCCACGGGAAGAATTGGGGTGGTGAAACGGACCCTAAATATATTTATATTCTACTAATATTTTAATATCTTTATTAATCGAAAACAAAAACTACTTAAGATTAATACTGATTACAAACTAAATCTTAAAAAAGAAATAAGCAAAAGTGATTTTAAAATCACTGTCAACTTAAATGAAATTAAACCTATAAAAAACGATTTTAAACGCCCGGATTGGTTCCCGACGCAAAGGTGTCCATCACGCTCGCAGCGTTTCCGCGCTGAATCGCGCTTATCTTACTAATATTATAAAATTAACGTAGTTTCAGTTATGGCCACCGATAAGTTTGTCGAACTGTGCTTATATTGAAGGCTCCACGGAAAAAAAATGACCAAAGCTTAAAAAAATCAGGGCAAATTCACACATTATTCTGTTCAAAGTAAGGTGGTTTTTCCTTTTGTAATTTGAATTGACTAGAGATGTTCTTTCCGTGGACCCTTCATATAATTATGTTTCTAAATCGTACATTCAACTTATTCCATTTTTGGATTATTTTATACGTTGCCAGGGTACAAATTGGGTGACCTAAAATCCGGATCGGGTGTAATGTGAATGTGAAATTGAATCGGAGAGTAACGCCTGTCAATGGATTTTCCTTTTATCTCTGTTTTTATATCAAAGAAAACGATGAAACGAGTATTTTTACTCATGCCACCTACGATTCTTTTTTAGTCAATGTCTTTCCGTTTGTTTGCTTATATTAGTATACAAGTAGGTATGTTACTCCAAGAATATCTTCCATTCATATTTACTTACGTAACATATCTTTATTTACATGTTACGTTTATATAAATTTTACGTGTTACGTAATATCACGATAAAGCATACGTCAATAAAATTACAGATAAACATTGGATACTCGACTAACTAACTGAAATCGAAAGGAAAATAGTTTTCTCCCTAATCGTAGTTGGTATTTTATTACTAAAGTTATTATATGTTGCCATGTTCCCGTAGGTATAATACTTGTTCTGCAACTTCCTTGTTTAGCGGATGATTCAAGAATGAGTTTGACCGCAACATCTTGACGTATGAGCGATTATAAGCCCATTCATAAATTATACATTCGTTGAGGAAATTCTGGTTAAACTAAAGAAGAGAACCAATATCAATTATTTTGCCTCTTTTGCCATAGATACTGTAAATCCTTCTATTTTTGAAAGAAATAAGCATCTGACATCTAATGAAAGAAACTACCTACATGATAGAATTGTGTGACTGATTAGATTTATTTGAACGTTTAAGTATTTATGAGTGGATAGTAGAGTCGATAAGTCACGTGACCATAATAATGTTTGAAAATTGTCACGTGACTTTACGTTCGAATCTGTCATTCATACATTTATCAGTTTTATCACTTATAGTATACTAGTATACTCTGACATAGCCATCCGGATTAGCAAGCTGAAGTGGCAATGGGCATGCCACATTGCACGCAGAGCAGACGGTCGATGGGGTCGAAAAGTGCTCGTGTGGAGACCACGGCTAGGCAAACGCAGCGTTGGCCGTCCACCCACAAGATGGACGGACGACCTTATGAAGGTTGCCGGGACACGCTGGATGCACTAACCGGTACATGTGGAGGTCCAGAGGGGAGGCCTATGTTCAGCAGTGGACGTCTTATGGCTGAGATGATGATGATGATGAGTATACTATTTCAGAATGGCATGTTGACTAGCCCTGCTGACCCTATTAGTTCCACAGACAATATCGTGTTTAACCCGAGTTTAGGACCTCGGAGTGAGTTTCGTAGTAAGTATACTGCCACAAATGTAACCCGCGATGCGTGACGTCTAAACCGAGTAACGTATTCCGCACGGTTCACTGCTTACCCGGGACACCTGCCATTTGCTAATGTTTTTTAACTAAATTCTACATATAGTCTGAATGTAACAGCAAAATATATACTTTTTAGTACAGATGGTGCCCTTTTTGAGGCTCTAGTGCGAGAATTAAGTATGTCATTTTACGTCAGGTTCAAAACTTCGGAGGGCCATCTGCACTAAAAAACGTCGTACGAGACACGTGCAAAACTCCCTATCGGTCGTGTTTTAAAACATCGCCACTCGTTTCGAATTTCATGTTTTTCGCATTTGTGTCGTAGTACATTACGATTTTGTACTTTTTGTTTGTTTAGTATCACCTTGTTCATCTAGATATGTAATAATAGAAGAGCGGTATGTCTCTTAACACAAGTATCTCCGAATACTTAAAAAGAGACATCTGGATGCATAGCCAAGTTGCCAATCGCTAACGCTTAATCGTCAATCGTAAACGAAAGGCAGCTAACTGTCTTTGTCACACTAATATGAAAGAGTGCCAGAGAAGGAAAACTACGATACGCTACCAAGCGTTAGCGATTGGCAACTTGGCTAAGCATCCTGACCTGTCATTGTTGTAATTTTTTGTGCTTGGGATTTTTTTTTTTTAATATAGTTGAATGAATATTTTTTCTGTTTATTTTATGCAAAATTATGCTGCTTCAGTAGTGGTCCATCAGTTACAGTGGCAAATACAAGGAAAATAGATATAAGGATATATTGAACGTATTGTGAAAACACAAATCAAAATATTTATTAACGAAATATTTTGATTTGTGCTTTTATCTTTTCCCCAGTATTCACACTACTTAATACTATATAAATTATAAATATTGGCTGATGCCTGCACCCCTCGGCCACTCGGTCTTCTTAAGGTCATCATCGTAAGGGCATCAGCAGTGTTATTCACTAAGGAAACCGCCTTGCTGTCAGCGCTGTGACAGCGCTGCGGCAGCGTCGAGCCTAAAAATGGTATTCACTAATGTACTTTAAACGACACTAGTGCTCGGCGACGAATGCGGCGTGAGCTGGAACTACACTGCGTCGAGAGTTTGACGTTTAATGTATGAACTTCGTATTCTCTAACGAAAAACAGCG
Organism: Thaumatotibia leucotreta; assembly: GCA_025490895.1. Taxonomy (NCBI): domain Eukaryota; kingdom Metazoa; phylum Arthropoda; class Insecta; order Lepidoptera; family Tortricidae; genus Thaumatotibia; species Thaumatotibia leucotreta. The sequence goes on from JALPQI010001037.1 coordinate 137,854, forward strand.
ATGAACTCGCCCGCAACCTCACTCACAGCCTCGATTCCTAATGTCAAATAAAACAGCTAGGATTTTAGACAAGGCTGTCTCGACATTGAGCTCGTTGACGAACGCACAGCGTCGAATGTGTGAATAAGAGAATAGCATAGCAGCCGCGAAAGCTGAGCACGTGGGTACACCTCGGACGTTGGTGATTTTGGTCGTTTTTTCTTTGGTATATGACATTCAATATTTGTAATTTAGGTGATATATTATAAAATGTTACTACGCTTGGGCCTACATCCTCTGGGCTCACTTCTTGTCAAGATTTGACGCGAATAATAATGAGGCTTATACCACCCCTTTTACACCTTAACATACTTAAACATTGGTGTCAAGGCGGCTTTAAGAGTTCTTTATTTTTAGCTTCAGAACCTTTTACTTTGCTACTATAGGCACAAGGAAAATGATATGTTATTGTTTCCGTACGTTATTTGAGAGCATGGAAACGTAGATCCCGCTTTACATAAATTGGGAGAATATCTTAACGTTTCAACTGCCTAATTTTGGTGGCATCATTTTTGCCGAAGTTGCTAAGCGTCTCAATGCTTCGTCATTTGTATAAGGTACCGTGTCTCCTTCAAATGAAAAAGTAGCACATTTTAACGAATAGAAACTTCGGCAAAAATGATGCCACCAAAATTAGGCGGTTGAAACGCTAGGATATTCACCCAATTATAAACATAGCGCAATAGGTACTTTATGTAATGTTATGTATGCTTTCTGAATTAATTTCTTAGCAGTAAATAATATTTTATTTTATAACATTATAACACGCCGATATGGTAGGTAATTATTATGATTTTAATTTGAACCGCTTCAAATTGCTTTACATACGTAATAATCAATTAGTACCTACATACGTAAACTACGTAAAAGTACAATGTAACCAATGGTAACTATTTAATTTTTTTTATATAAATGTATTCCCTATTCATCATTTTCAAATGAATATTTAACGGTAAGTGTACATTGTAATTATTCAAAGGTGTCAATGTAGTAGGTACTGTCTCATGAGAACGGAAGAAATGAAGATACTGAATTCCTGCATTTACATGGAACCTATATGGAAATCTACCAAGTTTTAGTAAAATATCAAGAATAAAAGCCAATGACTTGGTTTAGGAAATATCAGATCCCAAGGGGTAATCTCCGACTTGTGCCCTCGAATAAAGGGTCGCTGGGCCCGGTTCAACGGTTTCTTAATATTCGACCGCGGTCAGTTGGAAATATTTCCATTTTTGTCCTTTATGGAATTATTTGGTGCGGCCGGAGAACTTTTATCGCGTTAAATGCGACGAAGCCACTGCTTTTATGATAGGGAAAGTGTTCTTTATATTTTACATTGGATTGCTTATGCTTAAGGATGAAGACATCTATATTGCGTACGCATTTTGTCTATTGAAAATGACCGTTTAGTTATACGCGTCTCATACCAGTACTAGTCTCGTAAGACCCAATCTGCCATCCTATAGGCTTATGACGTAGGTACGGTACTGTGTCCAATAGTTTGTCAGCGTTGCCGTCACGTTCTAACAGGTATGCAAGTACGAAAGAGACGCGCGATAAGTAAATAAAACGGGACCATGTTAAGCCACCTAGTGCAGAAAGCAGTATTTGCTATGAAACTCTATAACAGCTTTTGCTATGGAGTTTCATAGCAAATACTGTTTTCAGCACACTGACAGGAGACAGGATCCTACCTGTACTTATTGACGTCGAACAAATATAAATGATTTTCAATTATTACATGTAGGTAATATTATTAGTTAATTTATTTATTGTGAATCTGTACAATTTATAATTTATGAATAATTATGTTTATTTTAAGTGGTTCGAATATCTATAATTGTGTTTTTAAAATTAAGTATTTTTATTGTAATTAGGTATATTAATTTTGTATATAAATATTTTGACATGTGTTTTAAATTATAACATTAAAGTATTTGAATTTGAATTTGAATTTGAATTAGAACATGTTGCATTTTTTATCAAACGTAAAATTTTCAGACAAAACGGAAATCAGCGGAAGGTAAAAAAATCAACGACAAATTTAAAAAAAAATCTCTTGTATGGCTAGGCATTAGGAGTCTAAACCAATTTCAATAGTCAAAGTGCGTCCCAACGCAAGCTAACAGATGTGTCTTCACCCTAAAAATTGTCAGCAGGTACAGTCAGCATCAAATACTTTGTAACAGTCACTGTGGCCAAATATTTTGGTACACCATATTAAATAAAAAGTATGTACCAAATAATTTGGCCACATTGGCTGCTACAAAGTATTTGACGCTAACTGTACTATAAGGAATTGTTAGTATCTACCCTACACCCTGTTTAACCCAATTTCGACCAACCAACCAAGTTTTCTCTTAAACGGATGTCATTTTCCATTTTGTACTTTCCGATAATATTACGAAATAACTAGGAGAGCTTATCATGTTCTTTAAACTAGAAAATATTTATTCCTATGACCTAGATTATTATTAGCCTCAACAGACTCGAGAGAAGCGATATCATCCCTAGAATGAACCTAATAGGAATAAACGTTTTATATTAAAAACAAGTAAAAGGCCGATATTGGCTTTATAATATTTTATGAAGCAATTTCGCGAACGATATTTGCCGTTATTTTGATTCCATTCGGCAATGATCGTAAGCCCGCGGCGAGTTTATTATGATGGGAAGACCTTTTCTGTAACAAATATTACGTCTAATACATACAAAACTAGTGTTTTATATGTCTGTAGACGACATACAGCGTGTATTTTTATAATAAGGGTCGATTTGTCAGCCTCCGTAGCCTAGTTGGTAGTGACCCTGCCTACGAAGCTGGATGTTCCAGGATCGAATCCCTGCGAGGACATTATTTGTGTATTTATTTATCACAAATATTTGTTCCTTGGTCATGACTGTCTATGTATTTAAGTACCTATGTTCTCTTATTATATATATCGTCGCCTGGTACCCACATTACAAGCCTTAGTTAATTGAGCTTACCGTGGGACTAGGTTGATTTGTGTAAGATGTCCCAAGATATTTATTTATTATTTAAATTAAACATGTCGCGCATAGTAACTAAATACAGTTTAAATTTTTAATTATATTTATAGTGAACAAATATATGTATAAATAAATAATTAATAAATAAAAAATATTATTTACATACCTTTAAAATAAATCATTTATGAATACAATAATTGCTTCTTTGAAGGTGGAAAATAATCAAATACAAGTAAAATAATCCTCGATAATGAACGAATCTCTTAATTTAATACTCTCCAATTTATTTCCTTGAAGGAGAAATGAAGTGCCTCTTGAAAATTTGTCTACTATTGGATTTCTGAGTAATTTACAATATTACAACTTAAGAGATAAACAAGAAGATTCTAGTTTATGATATTGGTTTTTGTTTACTTTTCAAAGTAAACTGAAAATGAAGTTAAAAAGCTCCGACTTGTGCTAAATTAAATTAGCTAAAACTCTACCGAACGCGTAGAGTTTTTTTCATACATTACTTAATATGTATGTAAAGTCCATTTCAAATACAAAGGCCCGATTCCACTTGACAAAGTCATTAGGCGTGCGGTTATGTGGGACTCCCGTTTGGCTAATGAGGCCTACGGTATACCCACTAAAAAACCCCCCATATGCCACCTCGTCGCCTTTTTGGCGGGGTTACGAGAACGCTCTCGCTTACATTCGCAACTCCGCCGGCGGCAGCTGCTTGCCGGCAGCTCCTTCGTTGGTATCCGAAGACCCTCCACGCTGGGCGCGCCAGATGGTTGGGCGCGCCTCCCTCCTCGGTCTCCATGATGCATTGTGGCGGACCCTCCCGAGACCGCCACAAGGAGACTGTAGGTGCCGGAAGATTTCCCGGCACCCGGCGGCATATCAGGTCTGTGGTTATGCCGCCGACCACACTTCGGCTGCAGAGGATAGGGCGAGCGGCAACGACAACACCGACACTCCTCTTCCTCTGCAGCCCCACCGACGCCGTTACGGCGGAACGGCCCCGCCAAGTTCGCAGGGGGTAGGGAGAGTGGCGCTCCGTAATACCATCACGCCTCTCCCCCTGCAATCCCACCTCGGCCGCAGAGGATAGGGAGAGCGGCAACGACAACACCGACACTCCTCTTCCTCTGCGGTCCACCTCCACGCGTCCTAAGCGGGCTCGGTGAGCCCACTTGGAGCTTGGAGTCCTCCTCGGGCCAGCCGGCAGCCCAAAACTGGCCGGCCCCGGGTGCCTCTTCGCTTCACCGTGGGTGACCAGTCCACGGTTACTGAGCCCCTCCACCACGACTAGGTGGGCACCCCACGGGGGGACCTATACCTATGACAGCCTCCGTAGCCTAGTTAGTAGTGACCTTGCCTACGAAGCTGAAGGTTCTGGGTTCGAACAACCCGGCAAGGGCAAGGGCATAATTTGTGTATTTATTTATCACAAATATTTGTTCCTTGGTCGTGGCTGTCTATTTATTTATGTATCTATAATTCTATATGTATCTATCTATTATATATATCGTCGCCTGGTACCCACATCACAAGCCTTATTGAGCTTACCGTAGGACTAGGTCGATTTGTGTAAGATGTCCTAAGATATTTATTTATTTATAACAGCTCAAAACTGTTAATGATAATCCCGACCCCTTGTCATAAGGCTTCTGTTTGTTTCTCAAATTTCCGGTGTCGAATTTTAATTTAATCCCCCCTCTTTTTCAAGTTTGAGAATCACAACACCTAACGTAATGACGTCATCGCGGATTTTGGAGGCCATATTTACGTACCTAAATATAACGGTAAGATAAAATGTTTTTAAATAGCACTAAGGTTCCGAATGAGCATACAGCCTCAAGCCTGCCCTATGATGAGCTGATAAGAATATCAACTTTGCCGATTAGCATTTGTTAACCCTTTAAACGACTAATCAAATACTGATACATATGTACAATATTTCTTTATTGTTCACCTAAAAATAAACGCGCGTATATTAACTAACTTTAACTTCATTCCAAGTTCATCATAGTTTATTCATAGTTTTATTTCATGTGTAATCCTCGCGGCAACCGAAGAAAATATTACATGTAATGATTGAAAAGGTAGACAACAGGTGGTCTTATCGCTGAGAAGCGATCTCCTCCTGGCAACCTTTGGGTAGCGAAGTAAGATAACGGATTTCAGAATTTTCAGGTGAAACAAAATAATATTTAGAACAGATAAAAATAACTTAAGATCACGTCATAAACTTACATACATACATAACGTTTAATAAATTAAGCATAGGAAGACGACATCAACAGTCAGAAATAGAAATAAAAATAAATTAGATTTAATCCAATGAAAGTAACCCAACTCAAAATTAAATATAATCAAATTATTATTTGGCAAGATTCGTTTAGTTGAATTATTGTCTCCCGACTAAGTTAGGTTAGTAATAAAAACAGTGGTTTTTAGTACAGATGGTGCCTTTTTTAGGCTCCAGTGCGAGAAGTGGCTCATTTTACGTCATGTCCAAAACTTCGGAGGGCCATCTGTACTAAAAAACGTCGTACGAGACACGTGCAAAAAGGAAATTCGTATCTCGTGTCGATTTAAAATACTCCCTTTGGTCGTGTGTTAAAACATCGCCACTCGTTTCGAATTTCATGTTTTTCGCACTTGTGTCGTAATGTACAATTTTTGCATGTTTTGCGGGATTCAATCCTATTGACACGGAATGCGTGTCGAAAGTCTCCCAGCTTGTTCTAGATTCCAGCTCTAGCCAGCCTGTCTGATTGGTTATCTGAGCAATAATTCCATATCGAGTTTGTCCGGAAAGTTGTCATCTGAAGTGTACGTGCACGCTTAGCTGCTAGATGCCTTCAGTTTACGTATGACTCTATCAGTGTAGGCTTATATTTATTGTTATTGTCCCTCGTTGGAGATATTGCGGCGGTAAACGTGTCATTGATTGATGCATCTTTGTGTTATTCAATAATGGCTTCATTACTTTGATAAAATCTCGTATCTGTCGCTAAATAGGACTGGAAAGTAGTACATTCGTGTGCTTATGACTCATTCTTGTTTTCCTTTTCATTGACCCTTGACAGGATACTACAAGTAGGTACCAAGTTTACGAGTTTTAAGCACTGGTCCCGTTAAGAAAGCGATTTAGTGATTGATTTGAGAGTGAAAAAGGGCAGCAAATTCAAATATTCTGTGAGACATCCACAACACGACTTGCATTTTTTTTAATATGTATTTTTTTTGTAAGTACTGCCAAAGTGTATTAGAATATACCATATAGTTTGTATCACTAACTTTCGTAAATACAATTGAGGCGATCGTGAATTTTAATTTGATTAGCTACCGAATGTAGGCACCTACCGAAGTTTCATAGGTTGCGAAATTTCAGTAGAGAATGAAAAAGCGAGTTAGTGACTGATTTTGAGAGTGAAAAAGGGCAGCATATTCAAATATTCTGCGAGACATCCACAACACAACTTGCATTTTTTTAATTTGTCATTTTTTTGTAAGTACTGCCAAAGGTTAGACCACGCCGGCGATGGCGGGATGAACTGGACTCCTTCTTGAAGGAATGGCCAAACACAGCGCTTGACCGGGACCAATGGAGAGATTGGGGGGAGGCCTTTGCCCAGCAGTGGGACACGACAGGCTCTAAATAATAAATAATAATAACTGCCAAAGGTTATTAGAATATACCATATAGTTTATATCACTAACTTTCGTAATACAATTGACGCGATAGTGATTTTTATTTTGATTAGCAATGTAGGTACCTACCGAGGAGAAGTTTCATAAGTTGTGAAAATTTAGAGAATGTTCTCGGCAATTTAAATTTTACAAGCAATTGAATGATTGATGATTGAATAGATGAAGTAAACAAGGCATAAAATATACCGTATATATTTTATGCCTCGTTTACTTTCAATTTTGAAATACAATATTCTTCATAACACTTTTTTATAAATTTCACCAATATTGTCCGACATTTCCGAGTGTATTTCCGCAATTTTGAGGATGTACTGCAACTTGTACATTACTAGTTTTGATTATGGCTTTAACTATGTTATTGTTTTGAAATTGACCCTTAAGTCAGTCCCTAAACTTAATGATGTCTAGGCATGGACAATTGGAAGCAGAAGCAACAAACTGCTGACACCGATCCGCCCCTATCGGACTGACCTACATATTAATCCTGGCAATAAGGTTTCAACTGGTATGCCCTAGATAACTTGGTTGTTTTTGTTGATTACTTGTTGAGAGCGATATTACTTTGGAAAATTTAAAGCTAAATAATAAGATAAATAATTAATTTTTGCTGGTGGTAGGTGTTATAACCTGCCGCTAAATAGCAGTGTTTGCACTGCTGTGTTTCGGTTTTGGGGTAAGATAGCAATTACTGGCACAGATAGAGGCAATCTATCAGGAGCAGGGTAGGCAGCTCATAGGCGATTTTTTGATCGCTAGCCTAATAGTTTAGTTCCTGCTTCCCATCAGGTCAGCTGAGAGCTCAGTTGTCTACCTTTGTCAGTTCGTCACATAAAGAAAGGGTTTTTGATAAAATAGAGGACAGGAAAATACAACGTGTAGACTATAAACACAAAAATTAAACAAAACATACTTCAACCTATTTCTCCAAGATCCAAGCATCAGATTCTGATGGTGCCAACGGGACCATTTCGGAGTTATACCCGATCGATAAAAAAAAATAATTTCGGTTCATATTCCTCGGAAATATCGAGTAATTTACATACAAAAAATAATCTTAAAAAAAGCAATCGAATCGAAAACCTCCTGTTTTTTGTAGTCTGTCAAAAATACGCTTGCTTCCAATAAATAAAACATGGAAACTGCACGCCATACTAAATTTCCTTTCAAAAACGGTCCTAAATTTTAGTTGACATGATTGTGTCACCCCTCTTCAATACATCACGGTAATGAATTTCAATGTTAATCTATATAAACTTATGACACTTTTCAAAAATAGTTGTGATATCAAAGTTTCGATTGGCTATATCCTATAAACATTTGTCGAAGATGTTGCACCGTTTACGCGGTGTTCAGAAAAGCGCTATGCCCACCTTTGCTCAATTATTTTTGAGCCTATTTTTGAGCTCACGTTAGATATACATATTTTAATAATAAGAGAATGTGCCCCAACACTATCAATAGGATTACAACAGAGCCAAACGGCCCTGAAAGACTGAATACAACAATGAAGCATAAAGCAAACAATATTATGTCACAATTGTATTTGTCTTCATTATTAAATGTCAACTAATCATAATGTAAGCACCATCACGTGCTTGCACTTCAATTAGTATTACTTCTAACTATTAGGTACCTATAAGATGTCTTTAGGCTTCGTTCGGAGGTTACGGATTAGATTTTAGCAGTCATTTTATACGCTGCGTAACGACTGCAGTAAAAATACTATATTCTTCATCACCCCAACTCCACATGCCGGTGTCTTAAGAGTCGCCTAAGGCATTGACCATTCATTTAAATAAATAAATATCTTGGGACATCTTACACAAATCGACCTACGCCCACGATAAGCTTAATTAAGGCTTATGATGTGGGTAACAGGCGATATTTAAAATAGATAGATACATATAGATTCTTAAATACATAGACGGCCATGACCAGGGAACAAAATATTTGTGATAAATAAATACACAAATAATGCCCTCGCCAGGACTCGAACCCGGAATTTCCAGCTTCGTAGGCAGGGTCACTACCAACTAGACTACGGAGGCTGAATTTAAATAAGATCGATTATGGGCAGCAGCATAATGACAGTGGAAACACTACTGCGAACGCCAATCCGCTTGCCCATGCAACTATTTTCTACCCATAATCATCTCTGTAAAAACACAGTTGAAAAATAAACATAATTATTATTATTATTATACGCCCCCAGCGTAGCGAGTAGCAATTATGGGAATTTACATTTAAAGGGTCCACGGAAAAAACATGTCCAGTGCTTAAAAAAATCAGGGCAAATTCCCATCTTATTCTATTTAAAGTAAGGTGGTTCCTTCTGTAATTGACTAGATGTTCTTTCCGTGGACCCTTCATTCTATCGTTTGCCGTCGTTGCCATCACGCTTGTACTGGTCCCGTGAGCTATCTAATGCACGTTAACAGCCTGTGCGGCGTGCTGCGGCACTGCTCGGCGCACATGTTTGCCGATGACCTGTGCATACTGTGCGCCGGCAGTGCGAGCGAGCTGCCCGACACCTGCCGCTTGGTTCAGCAAGATGTAGATGCTGTCGTCCGTTGGTCGCACGACAACGGTATCGTGCTCAATGCTGACAAAACTAAGATGGTAGTAATACGATCTCCTTACTTACAAGTGTCCAACCCATCAACTCCTGTTATAACCCATAGTTTTTCTTGTATACATAACAATACATTAGACTGCCGATGTATCCCAATTAAGCGTGTTAACTGTGTAACGTATTTAGGACTCATAGTAGATGAACATTTATCCTGGACGCATCATGTAGATTTTATTTGTAACAAGCTCAGAATATTACTAGGAAAATTTTATTATTTAAGATTTAAAGTTCCTTTACATATCCTTAAGTATTTGTATGTATCTTTAGTAGAATCAATAATAGGTTATGCTCTTGACTGTTACGGGTTGACTACCAAAACTAATTTAAAGAAAATAGAATTCATGCAAGTAAGATTCCTTAAGCTGTTAGTAAATAATAAAACCAAAGAAAAGTACAAAAAAGATTATAGAAATTTATTTAAAGTATGTAACATTCTTCCTGCTAGCCTTAAGCATAAATATTTAATATTGCTAAATAATCATAATAGTCGCGAGCATAACCAGTTACTCAGTAATGACGTTTGTGGAACCAGGTCGGTGTCTGCGGGCAAGTTTGTTGTTCCCAGGGTCACCAACTACTACGGCGACAGGTGCCTTCAGAAACGCCTACCATATTTACTCAACAGCCTGCCCACAGACATCAGGCTGGAAGCCAATAAAGCGAAATTCGGTAAAAAGCTGAAAAGTTACCTTGCCAGTAATATCATTTAAATAATTTAGAGCCTTATTAGATATTATGCGTAAAGTAAGAAAATTATAAATATTTTATATAAGAGAGTAGAGACTGCACGATCCCACAGTCAAACTGTGAAAACTGTTTTGTGGGACTTTGTTTTTATGTCACTGTATATTTTGTATGTTAATAAATAAATAATAAATAAATAAAAATAACAACTAAGTGGAAAAATGACGCGTAGCACGATAAACGGTAAAAACGGTTCCATCGTAAGGCACCTGCTTGGGATTATTCTGATATCAAAATGGTATCAATTTATGAGTTTATAGCGCCGCGCGATCTGTAACACATGGTGATTTGTGTACCTTACTCATCCGGACATCTCTGATGCCTGCATGCTGCGTGCATGCTCTTATATAAGCAGGAAATTTTAAAAAATATTCAAAAAGTCTAAAAAAAAGAGAAAAAAAAATTGTTGGCATTTGACACAGTTAAAATCTTTTGGAATGCTCGCGAGCACCCCGTATATATAAGTTTTTTTAGTTTTTTAGAAAATTTCATTGTGATTACTGAAAAATACTTCTTTAAAGTAAAATTTTCCTTGATTTTTATCACAATACCTTTAAGCGATAATTAATTTTATAGTCATCTCCTTGTAGGGCACTGTGACTTTCCAATGATTCTCTTAAATAATGGGATTTTCTCATCAAAGAACTTCTTGTTAATTTTGTGAAGCTCTTTAAAGTATTTGACGAATTTTGAGACGTAGTCTAACTTGGATTTAATGTGTAGGAAATTAATTGCCTTGTAATCAAGTTTATAACTAGTAATGATATATTATAATCACCAAAAGTAAGTAAAAAAAGCCAGTTTCAACCAAGTTCTCCATGACCCCATCATCAGCTCCGACTTGGTGTCAATTGAACTATCAACGTTTATTTTGCAGTCGGTTAAAAAACTAATTATCTAATTCGCCAACCACAACCAAGCAACATATATTTGGGATGATAATTTTAAATATTGAGTTTTTAATTAAAACGTAAATATTCAGGGTTTAATTTAGAATCTGCATCTCATTGCTCGGTTTCAAAAGATGATGGTAACACACTGTATATCAGCCTCCGTAGCCTAGTTGGTAGTGACCCTGCCTACGAAGCTGGAGGTTCCGGGTTTGAATCCTGGCGAGGGCATTATTAGTGTATTTATTTATCACAAATATTTGATTCTTGGTCATGGCTGTCTATGTATTTAAGTATCTATATGTATATATTATTATGTATATCGTCACTTAGTACCCATATCACAAGCCTTAATTGAGCTTATCGTGGGACTAGGTCGATTTGTGTAAAGATGTCCAAAAATATTTATTTATTATTATTTATTTATTTATTTATATGCTTTATAAATGTGTGAAACACCTGATACAGTCTCATCGCGAATTATATATGAATAAATGATATCTAAGAAAACAATCTCATTTTCCTGAACATGATAAAATAACACATAGTACTCACAGCCATCTAAAAATTCTCTGGAGTAATGTTCACCTTACCGTAGCCGAAGGTACCATGAGTTGACGAGGAACGTTAGCGTTTACTAGAAATTATCCACGAATAGCATAGATATATAACGAATAGCAATGTACAGAGGAGAAGTTTCATAAGTTACGAAACTTCTATAGATAATGTTCTCGGCAATAGAAATTAAACAAGCAATCTAATCATGCCAAAACCGTTGAATTTACATGCCTTCGAATGTATATTATTTATACCTCGTTTAGTCAATTGTGAAATACAATATTCTTCATAACACTTTTTTTATTAGTTCTCATGGAAACATTCTCAATGAGAACTTATTCTTAAATTCTCATGAAAATTCTCGTAAATTTCCGGGTATATTTCCGCAATTTTGAGAATATTCTACAACTTGTACAAATGTACAAGTACACTACTATCCACGAAGTAGGATTCTAACAAAATTGGCAAAATTCTGGAAAAATTAAGATGCAACGGCTTCTATCGATCGCTCCCTGTAGGGGTACCATGAAGGTGCATTTAGACCAAACGAGCATTCGCTCATTCTATCTCCCACTCTACGAAATCAACGAATTTCGACCAATCAGGTTTTGTATAACGAACGAATTTCGTAGAGTGGGGATAGAATGAGCGAATGCTCGTTTGATCTAAATGCACCTTGAGATGCGGAGGCGTCTTTTTATCCGGCTCGCTCGCGCCAATATGCAAGTACGAGCGGGATGGATAGAAAGTAGTAGTTGCCCAACCCTCCTTGACATAGGATCAAGGTGTAATTCCGGTATATATGTTTATTTTACATAAATGTACTACTTCGAAAGAAAAGCCCCCTGTACGAAATCCTGGACCCGCGCGTAAGTGTGATATATTTTTATGTACCTAAACAAATAATACACACTAACCAATAAACCTTACCAACTCATGGCACGACTGGTCCATCCATCATTTATTTTTTCATCAGACAGATTGCCTTTACTCTTTGGACAAATTGTACGAAACACGCCGTATAAGTATACAGCGTGGGCCCAAATAACCTGAAAGATTTTATCCAAATCCAGAAAATTTTACGGGGTTTCAGGTTTTAAGTTGGTGAAAGGGCGAAATTGTGTTCTGAAAGTGCGTAACTATGAATTAATGCAAATTTACAGGTTTAAAATGTAAAATTTTGTTTGTTTAATTTCTTTTGGCGTACGGAATTCAAATGGCGGAATTAATACCATAAGGCATTCTCTACCAATCAACAGCGATGCTTAACTTGATTGTACACAAAAATGTATAAAATATAAACCGACAGTAAATATAAATAAAATAAACATTATCTTTTTATGAGTATCTGTAGGCATTTTTACGTCAAAGATACGCGTTATAAGTAAAAAGCAGACATTAAATAAATAATACTATCACAAAATGATATAACGTCAAACATAATATTTGCATAATTAATTACTTAACTACGTCACATTCCAAACACATCACTACGTACAATCGCCATCAGATATATGGTAGCGTTCAAAGTGCTCAAAAATATCTAAACACGCCTCTATGTTATGGCAATAAAGTCTTGTTCAGATATTTTTGAACGCTTCGAATGCTACGATCAGGGCCGGATTTAGGGGGGGTCAACCGGGGCTACAGCCCCGGGGCCTCCACAAAAAAGGTCCCACCATATTATAATTTAAAAAAAAATCAAATTCCAACTAGTAAACACTAGTAAAAAAAAATGTACGCTGTTTTCACTTATAGATTTTTTCCTTTCGCTGTTCTACCTTGCAAGTGGCTAGTGTCAGTTTTCTTTCTTTTTCTTGTAACCGTCAAAAGCCCTTTGCCCTTTTATTTACACGTTTGTTAAATAATAAAATAATCTATACTTGTTTCCACAAAAAAATATTTATTGAAAAACTTGACTGAAAAAATTGTCTACTTTATTTGGAAAATAATTGGGGGCCAGGGGCCTCCACTCCTTTGTTGCCCCGAATCCTCTCAATCTCTAAATCCGGCCCTGGCTACGATAAATCTGATGGCGACTGTACATATAAAACAAAGTCGTTTTATCTGTCCCTATATCCCTATGTATGCTAAAATCTTTAAAACTAAATAAAGGATTTTGTCTGTTTTTTAGATAGATCAAGAGGAAGGTTTTAATATCAGTATTAAGGTGCATTTAAACCAAACGAGCATTGGCTCATTCTATCCCCAACTCTACGAAATCCGTTCGTTACACAAAACGTGATTCGTCGAAATTCGTTGATTTCGTAGAGTGGGGGATAGAATGAGCGAATGCTCGTTTGGTCTAAATGCACCTATAGATAATAAACGCGCGTTAATACCGCGGTAGCATATGGTACGGCTACTGCTTTACATATAGAGTAAAACCTAGCAATTACACGCTACAGAACATTCTCAAAATTACGGGAATTAACTCGGAATTTTTCGAGAATTTTCATGAGAATTTAAGAGCAAGTTCTCATTGAGAATGTTACCATGAGAACTTATAAAAAGTGTTAGGAAGAATATTATATTTCACAATTGAGTAAACAAGGTATATAATATACGTTAAAAGGTTATGTAGTATATACAACGGTTTTGGCATGATTAGATTGCTTGTAAAATTTATATTTCCGAGAACATTCTCTATAGAAATTTCGTAACTTATGAAACTCCTCCTCGGTACATTGCTAGTAAAACCTAACTTTACCGATATTTGCAAAGTCATGGTACGGCTACTACAGTGCCTAAGGGACTGGTCCCACCGCAAGCTACTAAGCTATGAACTATCGGCTATAAACACGAACAAAAGATACCTACGCACTCCCGTGTAAATAAAAGAGACACGGAGACACTTTAGATCATCGCCATTTGGATACTGATGCATACGAGTTGATGTGAGTGCTACCAGAACATGTCAAATAATATTCCTACCCGAAAAAAAATATAACGCGTGGTAGAAATGTACAGAAAACTTATTTTACGAAAAAAACTTGTATTTTGTTCGTTCACTGGATTTGTTCATTCACTGGGGAACTTACCCTATATTCCCGCAATTTTGAGAATGTTCTCCAACTTGTACATTACTATCCACGAAGTAGGATTCTAACTGAATTGGCAACTGCAAAAATTAAGATGCAACGGCTTCTATCGATCGCTCCCTGTAGGCGTACCATGAAGGTGCATATAGACCAAACGAGCATTCGCTCGTTCTATTTCTATCCCCCACTCTACGAAATCAACGAATTTCGACAAATCACGTTTTATGTAACGGACGAATTTCGTAGAGTGGGGGATAGAATGAGCGAATGCTCGTTTGGTCTAAATGCACCTTGAGATGCGGAGGCGTCTTTTTATCCGGCTCGCTCGCGCCAATATGCAAGTACGAGCGGGATGGATAGAAAGTAGTAGTTGCCCAACCCTCCTTGACATAGGATCAAGGTGTTATTCCGGTATATATGTTTATTTTACATAAATGTACTACTTCGAAAGAAAAGCCCCCTGTACAAAATCCTGGACCCGCGCGTAAGTGTGATATATTTTTATGTACCTATACAAATAATACACACTAACCAATAAACCTTACCAACTCATGGCACGACTGGTCCATCCATCATTTATTTTTTCATCAGACAGATTGCCTTTACTCTCTGGACAAATTGTACGAAACACGCTGTATAAGTATACAGCGTGGGCCCAAATAACCTGAAAGATTTTATCCAAATCCAGAAAATTTTACGGGGTTTCAGGTTTTAAGTTGGTGAAAGGGCGAAATTGTGTTCTGAAAGTGCGTAACTATGAATTAATGCAAATTTACAGGTTCAAAATGTAAAATTTTGTTTGTTTAATTTCTTTTGGCGTACGGAATTCAAATGGCGGAATTAATACCATAAGGCATTCTCTACCAATCAACAGCGATGCTTAACTTGATTGTACACAAAAATGTATAAAATATAAACCGACAGTAAATATAAATAAAATAAACATTATCTTTTTATGAGTATCTGTAGGCATTTTTACGTCAAAGATACGCGTTATAAGTAAAAAGCAGACATTAAATAAATAATACTATCACAAAATGATATAACGTCAAACATAATATTTGCATAATTAATTACTTAACTACGTCACATTCCAAACACATCACTACGTACAATCGCCATCAGATATATGGTAGCGTTCAAAGTGCTCAAAAATATCTAAACACGCCTCTATGTTATGGCAATAAAGTCTTGTTCAGATATTTTTGAACGCTTCGAATGCTACGATCAGGGCCGGATTTAGGGGGGGTCAACCGGGGCTACAGCCCCGGGGCCTCCACAAAAAAGGTCCCACCATATTATAATTTAAAAAAAAATCAAATTCCAACTAGTAAACACTAGTAAAAAAAAATGTACGCTGTTTTCACTTATAGATTTTTTCCTTTCGCTGTTCTACCTTGCAAGTGGCTAGTGTCAGTTTTCTTTCTTTTTCTTGTAACCGTCAAAAGCCCTTTGCCCTTTTATTTACACGTTTGTTAAATAATAAAATAATCTATACTTGTTTCCACAAAAAAATATTTATTGAAAAACTTGACTGAAAAAATTGTCTACTTTATTTGGAAAATAATTGGGGGCCAGGGGCCTCCACTCCTTTGTTGCCCCGAATCCTCTCAATCTCTAAATCCGGCCCTGGCTACGATAAATCTGATGGCGACTGTACATATAAAACAAAGTCGTTTTATCTGTCCCTATATCCCTATGTATGCTAAAATCTTTAAAACTAAATAAAGGATTTTGTCTGTTTTTTAGATAGATCAAGAGGAAGGTTTTAATATCAGTATTAAGGTGCATTTAAACCAAACGAGCATTGGCTCATTCTATCCCCAACTCTACGAAATCCGTTCGTTACACAAAACGTGATTCGTCGAAATTCGTTGATTTCGTAGAGTGGGGGATAGAATGAGCGAATGCTCGTTTGGTCTAAATGCACCTATAGATAATAAACGCGCGTTAATACCGCGGTAGCATATGGTACGGCTACTGCTTTACATATAGAGTAAAACCTAGCAATTACACGCTACAGAACATTCTCAAAATTACGGGAATTAACTCGGAATTTTTCGAGAATTTTCATGAGAATTTAAGAGCAAGTTCTCATTGAGAATGTTACCATGAGAACTTATAAAAAGTGTTAGGAAGAATATTATATTTCACAATTGAGTAAACAAGGTATATAATATACGTTAAAAGGTTATGTAGTATATACAACGGTTTTGGCATGATTAGATTGCTTGTAAAATTTATATTTCCGAGAACATTCTCTAAAGAAATTTCGTAACTTATGAAACTCCTCCTCGGTACATTGCTAGTAAAACCTAACTTTACCGATATTTGCAAAGTCATGGTACGGCTACTACAGTGCCTAAGGGACTGGTCCCACCGCAAGCTACTAAGCTATGAACTATCGGCTATAAACACGAACAAAAGATACCTACGCACTCCCGTGTAAATAAAAGAGACACGGAGACACTTTAGATCATCGCCATTTGGATACTGATGCATACGAGTTGATGTGAGTGCTACCAGAACATGTCAAATAATATTCCTACCCGAAAAAAAATATAACGCGTGGTAGAAATGTACAGAAAACTTATTTTACGAAAAAAACTTGTATTTTGTTCGTTCACTGGATTTGTTCATTCACTGGGGAACTTACCCTATATTCCCGCAATTTTGAGAATGTTCTCCAACTTGTACATTACTATCCACGAAGTAGGATTCTAACTGAATTGGCAACTGCAAAAATTAAGATGCAACGGCTTCTATCGATCGCTCCCTGTAGGCGTACCATGAAGGTGCATATAGACCAAACGAGCATTCGCTCGTTCTATTTCTATCCCCCACTCTACGAAATCAACGAATTTCGACAAATCACGTTTTATGTAACGGACGAATTTCGTAGAGTGGGGGATAGAATGAGCGAATGCTCGTTTGGTCTAAATGCACCTTGAGATGCGGAGGCGTCTTTTTATACGGCTCGCTCGCGCCAATATGCAAGTACGAGCGGGATGGATAGAAAGTAGTAGTTGCCCAACCCTCCTTGACATAAGATCAAGGTGTAATTCCGGTATATATGTTTATTTTACATAAATGTACTACTTCGAAAGAAAAGCCCCCTGTACAAAATCCTGGACCCGCGCGTAAGTGTGATATATTTTTATGTACCTATACAAATAATACACACTAACCAATAAACCTTACCAACTCATGGCACGACTGGTCCATCCATCATTTATTTTTTCATCAGACAGATTGCCTTTACTCTCTGGACAAATTGTACGAAACACGCTGTATACAGCGTGGGCCCAAATAACCTGAAAGATTTTATCCAAATCCAGAAAATTTTACGGGGTTTCAGGTTTTAAGTTGGTGAAAGGGCGAAATTGTGTTCTGAAAGTGCGTAACTATGAATTAATGCAAATTTACAGGTTTAAAATGTAAAATTTTGTTTGTTTAATTTCTTTTGGCGTACGGAATTCAAATGGCGGAATTAATACCATAAGGCATTCTCTACCAATCAACAGCGATGCTTAACTTGATTGTACACAAAAATGTATAAAATATAAACCGACAGTAAATATAAATAAAATGAACATTATCTTTTTATGAGTATCTGTAGGCATTTTTACGTCAAAGATACGCGTTATAAGTAAAAAGCAGACATTAAATAAATAATACTATCACAAAATGATATAACGTCAAACATAATATTTGCATAATTAATTACTTTAACTACGTCAAATTCCAAACACATCACTACGTACAATCGCCATCAGATTTATGGTAGCGTTCAAAGCGCTCAAAAATATCTAAACACGCCTCTATGTTATGGCAATAAAGTCTTGTTCAGATATTTTTGAATGCTTCGGATGCTACGATCAGGGCCGGATTTAGGAGGGGGGGCAACCGGGGCTACAGCCCCGGGGCCTCCACAAAAGACGGGCCCCCACAATAGAATTTCGAAAAAAAAATCAAATTCCAACTAGTAAACACTAGGAAAAATTTCTTTACGCTGTTTTCACTTCTAGAAATTTTTCTTTCGTTGTTCTACCTTGCAAATGGCTAGTGTGAGTTTTCTTTCTTTTTCTTGTAACCGTCAAAAGCCCTTTGGCCTTTTATTTATACGTTTGTTTCAATAATAAAATAATCAATACTTGTATCCACAGAAAAATATTTATTGAAAAACTTGACTGAAAAAATTGTCTAAGTACTTTATTTGGAAAATAATTGGGGGCCGGAGGGCCTCCACTACTTTGTTGCCCCGAAGCCTCTCAACCTCTAAATCCGGCCCTGGCTACGATATATCTTATGGCCACTGTACATATAAAACAAAGTCACTTTTTCTGTCCCTATATCCCTATGTATGCTAAAATCTTTAAAACTAAACAAAGGATTTTGTCTGTTTTTTTAATATATCAAGAGGAAGGTTTTAATATCAGTATTAAGGTGCATTTAAACCAAACGAGGATTCGCTCATTATATCCCCCACTCTACGAAATTCGTTCGTTAAACAAAACGCGATTCGTCGAAATTCGATTTCGTAGAGTGGGGGATAGAACGTTTTTGGTGCAGTACTAGAGTTGTCAGTAGTGTTCAATATTAAATTGTTGAAACCATGAATTAAATAAAATTAAAAAAGTGTACAACACATAAGAAATACAGAACATGTAAAGCTTAACCAAATAATATACATAACAATATGCATAATAAAATGAAGGGTTAATGTACTACGAGTATATTTTAATTATGTGAAAATGTAACATTTATTACAAACTGAAGAGTTTGGCAGTTTGCAATAAATCCTCAAACAAGTCAACTTGATATTTGATGATTATTGGGTCGAAGTCGTAGAGGTACTTCGAGAATATCAACGAAAATATATCCAAGGTGATTTAGTCATAAGTTCATACACAGACTAAATTTTGTCATGTATTTTACTATCTCTCGTTTAGGTTAGTTTTATTTTGCGGAAAATAAACAAACCGGTTGCTGTTGTTCAACAGGGTAATCAAGATTAAGAAAACTATTCATCAGCATACCCTACGTCAATAATATTATACACATCGACAACCATAAGTCGCTGTCGCGTGTCATTTGACGCCATCGCACCAAAAACGCTGGAAAAAGTACGATCACTGGCTACTACAGTGCCTAAAGGTGCGTTTAAACCAAAAGAGCATTCGCTGTTCTAGCGCCCGTTCTACGAAATCAACCAATCACGTTTTGTGTACCGACCGAATTTCGTAGAGTGGGAGGTTAGTACAGCAAATGCTCTTTTAGTTTGAACGCACCTTAAGTCATAGTCATAGGCGTGGCATAGTGTTTTTTTTTCGTTAGCTACGTCACGACCTGTCATAACTACTGACAAGTCAAATACTCCCCCGATCTATAAACAATGTCCTTCCGCTTCTGAGACTTACGAGTACGTTTATCTCAAACAAACAGTTCTAAAATCTTATCGCATTATGTAAATACTGTTAGCGTTGTACACAGAATGTTAAAAGTTTGCATAGTAGGGGAATTTCATTTTATGATTTCTAAGGAAGATCAGTTATAATAAATAAAAATAAATATCTTGGGATATCTTACACAAATCGACCTAGTACCACGGTAAGCTCAATTAAGACTTGTGATATGGGTACCAACCAAGCGACGACATAATATATACCTATATATACATATACATATTTAAATACATACACAGCCACGACCAAGGAACAATATATTTTTGATAAATAAATACACAAATAATGCCCTCGCCGGGATTCGAACCCGGAACCTCCAGCTTCGTAAGCAGGGTCACTATCACTACCAACTACTTAAATAGTCAAAGAAAGATACACAGAAAATAAAATGAAATTTTCCTTGCTCAAAAACTGAACTTGGTACCTACCTAATTTCTAGTCGCGACTTGTTTCGATCCGTAATGTACTCAATATTGACAATTATCGTAATTAAATAAATGAGTATTTGTTATCTACATACTTATTATTGTTAAACGAAATATTATGCTATCCATTAAAAACTGTAAACAAAATGTATAACTAAGACACTTATTGGGAATTTTCGAACTTACATCGAAGTCTCACCTTCAGGAATTAACTCCACAAATACATTTACCAAGTATTTAAATTAAATATATACTACAAAAGCATGTGTTTGTCTGCATACTTATTAAGGCTAAGCTCAAATAAAAACGTTAATCTATTTTTAAACTCAAACTTTCTTTAAACACTTGACCTTTTCAATCAAATGAAAATCCCAAAAGAGTCGCTATTTCGAAGTTATTTGAAAGAGGGTCTCAAGTTGGTCGAGTATTTTTTGTTTTATTGGTATTTCGAAATAAATAAAAACAAATTGGTCAAACTACAAAGTACAGTTAAAGGCAAAATAAGGTGTATATAAAATGCTCAAAATATGTCCCAGTTAGTGATGGGACGTTCCCGGTAGTTATGGGGAAAGTTTCCATTTGGGAATATTCCCCAAAGTTGGGTAAGTTGCCGGGAACGACCCATCACTATTCCCATTGCATTAATTCTGTGTAATAAGAACGACATATTTATGAGAGGATTATTTCGATATATAGTTTTGCACTTGACTATAAGCTAGTACCTACTCATAACTAAGGAACAAATATGAATGAATGATAAACACACAAATAAATACCTTCCGGGTTTGAACCCGATATTACAACTTACGAAGACAAATAGAACCGAATTTAATTAAAAAACTCACCTTCAGCCATCTCCTCCGGGTTTCCGTCAAAAAGTCAGTCAACACCATCACTGATACACGTAAAGTAAAGTTGCGATCGAAACGGAGCCCGAGCGGCGTGCGATCGGCGCGGCGGTGTCGGCGGGAGTGGCGTAGTGGCGTTCGCCCCCGCTTGGCGTGGCGATGGCGGCATTCACTTGTTGATTGTGGGGAAAAATGGCGTATCTGCAGAATGTTAGTTGTTTATTTGATTATGATAGCATGCCGCCCAGATAATATTGCCAATTTTGAATGAATACGGTAAATAAAATAGAAATTCTTTAGTTTAAGGAGACTTTTTAATAGGACTCTGGGCGGTTAGGCGATAAAAGTAACGTAAATAATAAATAAATATTAATAAATAAATAATAAATAAATAATAAATAAATAATAAATAAATAATAAATAAATAATAAATAAATAATAAATAAATAATAAATAAATAATAAATAAATAATAAATAAATAATAAATAAATAACAAATAAATAAATATCTTGGGACATCTTACACAAATCAACCTAGTGCCACGGTAAGCTCAATTAAGGCTTGTGATGTGGGTACCAGGCGACGATATATATAAAAGATACTTAAATACATAGACAGCCATGACCAAGAAACAAATATTTGTGATAAATAAATACACAAATAATGCCCTCGCCGGGATTCGAACCCGGAACCTCCAGCTTCGTAATCAGGGTCACTACCAACTAGGCTACGGAGGCTGACAATATAATTTAAATAATTTATACAGCGTGTAATTTTCATGTTACCTCAAAATTTTAATGCGTATGGAGCAAAAACAGCTAGAGTAATTAGTGAATTAGGTACTAAATATTAAAAATGACTAATTCCCTACAAAAAAATCACAATTAAATATTATCTGTCTACTTAAAATGGTATGTTTATTAAGTTGCTTTGAAAAAAAACATTGTATTTTATTCCCTGAATCATTTTGTAAAAATACATGCTCAGCTGGATCATGTATGAAAACTTTTTTTAGTGGCGTTATTTACTGAAGCATTATATACCTATACGTATCCAATCAACGCTTATCAGTGGTATTTAGTTTAATTCTAACCGGTTGGGAAATCATAAACGAGAAGAATGCTGACGTTTTCTCTAGAAATGCTAAAATCAGCAAGATAAGTATATCGTAGGTACACAATTACTTGTTGGTGCTTATCTTAGTAGAGTCAAGGGCAAAAATATCTGTACACTTTTTTACTTATGTCTGGAGCATAAGGTTTAAAATCGTATATATATTTATGCCCTTGACTGTACAATCCTTACTTACACTTTATATCAGTTGTAATTAGGTGTAAAAATTATGTTATTGTTAGTGTTTGTACGTGACAAATGGGATAACTTCATCATAATGGAAGTGAATGATGTTTGTTTTGTTAAATTGGAAATCACAAATATTAAGATATTTATTTACTTTATGTATTTATCTTCTTTATGTATTTATGTCTCATATATTAATTTTACCACTGCTAATACAATTACTGCTCAAACCATACCCAAACTGGCGATTACCTTATAGCAGTCATCTTTTATTAACTGTATATTCTTTAGTGTACAGTCGAAGACAAAATAAGGGGTATACAAAAACGTTCAAAAATATGTCCCAGTGCATTCTAATTCTGTGTAATAAGAACGTCGTAACATATTTATGAACGGATTCTTTCGATACTTATTTTTGCACTTGACTGTACCACTAGTTATAACTTATACAATTATAATAACTATAGGTAATAGGTACCTTCTAAGTTTCCTTTGTAGGTACGAAATACTGCTAAATTAAATTGTTACTTCTTTGGGTCCTGTAACGCAGGGATTCCTAGCTCAGGACCCATATGCATTGTAATATTAATGTTGCTCTTTGAATAAATATATTTCATTTCATTTCATTTATTAATGAACGTAAGGTGGAAGTACCAATACCTACGTAACATGTTAACAGAGAATGTTCATTTGAATCACGATATTTTGCTCATTATATAAATCTACATAAAGTTTTGGGAGAGGAGTTTGTAAGTTTCGTTAAATAGTATTTATTTTATAGGGTGACAATATCAAAATATCTCAAAAAAGCAAATTTTCTTAGTCAACTTCATTGTACAAGTAAGTGTCTGGTGCATTTGCTACCAGTCCGAATAGATGGCATCTCAGTACAAGTTTGAATTTCACATATTGGGACATTGAAAATATTAACACTCGGTCCTAATAAATGTCAGCAAATCTTAAAATTATGCAAGTAATTTAGATATAAGCTAATTATTTCAAAGTTGGGGTATTAAGCATTAAAGGCACATAGATTTATCATCGTTTAAATGCCCTAATAGTTTTTTTTTAATATATTTATTTTCAAAACTACAATTTATGTACATAGATTAAATCTAACTAATCTACTTAACCTAACCTATATCTAAGATTGGCCCTTGTGGCATTGTACCGAGGATGCTGGCGGCATTTCCTCGCTGTATCGCAATACTGATGCGTTGTGCGAGGAAGTCGCCAGCTCTTCGGTCTCTAGTTACATCAACCAGACGTTTCGCGATCTCAGCAAACAATTTGCGTGCGCTGGGGCCCCAAGAACCTAAAGTTTCTACGCCAAACGGTACAAAATCGTACTCTTTGCCGAGGCCCTTATATTTATTACGTTTTAAAAATTCGGCATTTTCAGCCGCAGCGGCTGCCTTAAACGTAGTTCGTTGAAGATGGGACGGTGCCAGGGTATCTACGCAAGTAGCATCCCATACCAACATCCGTCCCAAGCTCCAAGGAACCAATAGTTGATTTTATCTTATCGATGGCAACTCAAGCCATGGTGACGATTATTGGTACAGCGTGGGGTACTAGTACTTCCACCCTAGTGAAAATAAGTTTTGCATGCATGACATGATTGTTTCTGGTAATATATTTTTTTATTTACAAGTGCGCTGTGGGCTAGTCATTGTCTCTCGCATCTATTGTCGCAGATAAAATGGCTATTACTCTCTATTCTTTGACAAGATATGGTATTTTAATAATGGTTCTTATGGCTTTATTGTATCCAATATTAATATTTAATAATGTTCTTTCTTTTCAAAACAGTACAATCTATATACATAAATTAAATCTAACTAATCTACTTAACCTAACTTATATCTAAGAAGATTGGCCCTTGTGGCATTGTACCGAGGATGCTGGCGGCATTTCCTCGCTGTATCGCAATACTGATGCGTTGTGCGAGGAAGTCGCCAGCTTTTCGGTCTTTAGTTACATCAACCAGACGTTTCGCAATCTCAGCAAACAATTTGCGTGCGCTGGGGCCTCATGAACCTAAAGTTTCTTACGCCAAACGGTACAAAATCGTACTCTTCGCCGAGGCCCTTATATTTATTACGTTTAAAAAATTCGGCATTTTCAGCCGCAGCGGCCGCCTTAGGTGATTCGTTAATTGAAGATGGGACGGTGCCAGGGTGTCTACGCAAGTAGCATCCCATACCAACATCCGTCCCAAGCTCCAAGGAACCAAAGACACACCATCAGGACACACACCTAACATATATCTAAGATTGGCCCTTGTGACATTGTACCGAGGACGCTGGCGGCATTTCCTCGCTGTATCGCAATACTGATGCGATTTGCGGGGAAATATCAGCTCTTCGGTCTTTATATGATATCATCATCATCATCATCAGCTTATGATAGTCCACTGCTGGACGTAGGCCTCTCCTATTAACTATGCGTATAAACGCATTAGGAGGTAAATGCCCATAATCGCCACGCTGGGCAGGCGGATTGGCGATCGCAGTAATGTGTCCACTATGATGACGCTGCTGCCCATCATCAATCTTTTATCAAATATTGGTCAATGACACTTCAATCCCTTAGTCGACTCTTACGACTCCCGCGGGAGGAGTTGGGGTGGTGACAAATGTATTCTTACTGCCGTCACCACACGGCTGTATATTATATATGATATATGCAAAACATATACAGGGTGGAACGGAACGACGATCCTTCCCGCTACCGATCGAGTCTACTAACCATTACGATGAACTTTCAGTGTAGTACTACACTGAATTATCTTTAAAAAAAATTAACTATACTCTTCGTTCCGTTCCACCCTGTATACATTGTAGCAAAAAAATACATGTGTCAGTCAACGATAAAAAGCTGTAATTTCCAAATTAACTTACATAATCAAGTTACGCACTTGTGGCTCGAAGCCTGAGAACGCCGACGTAGCGAGGGGTGCTAATTTCCATGTAGGGTAGTTATTAGATTAGTCGGTGGTCCTGACGTTTGTGCGAACTGGGGCGAGTGGGGACGTATCATGTACCGGTGTGTTTTGGGGTTTATAATTGTTTAATTCAATAAAATATATAGAGTAACCTGGGGTAGACGTACGCATATTTCAGTCCGAAATGTATGTGATTTGCGTACACTTACCCGCTGTGTACACTTAGTCCACAGGACTTTGGGTCATCATCATATCAGCCGAAAGATGTCCACTGCTGAACAAAGGCGTCCTGCAAAGATTGCCACAATGACCGGTCCAGCGCCACCCGCATCCAGCGGACTCCTGCGACCTACATCAGGTCATCAGTCCACCTTGTGGGAGGGCCTACCCATGCTGCGTCTTCTGGTACCTTAGTGACTTTGGTTACATAGCCACATATTTTTCATCACACTTGCTGCCTAAGCGCGTCATTGTTTGCGCGCGCAGCGGGAGTAATAGAAAAGTGAAATTCCCTAGGGAGTAATAGAAATATCAGTACGTCATTTAAGAATGTTATTTCTTAAAACTTATTTTTTTGTCGGCAAGTGCGATGAAAAACATTGTATGCATCACGGTCGGTAAGCGGAATACTAACTCGAGTCATAAAAGCTTCTAACACTCTCGTTAGTAATTCCGTATTTTTTATTTTAATCGTGGATATCGTAAGAACGAAGGGATTGAAAAGTCACTAGACATTAATTGATTGAAGATTGATGATTTATTTATTTATTTATTATTATTAGTACATATGGATTACAGTCTTACAATTAGTAATTGTCCTACAAAACTCTGCAGAGTTTGTCTGTAGGATCACAGTCTCTTTTTAGTTACATTTATATTAAATAGTTATACATAGGTGTTATAACATTAAATTAATTATAAGCTTATATTATTATTGATATGGCAAATTATGGAAGTGTGTTTTCAGAAGCCTCTTAAATTTATTTTTGTTGGCCTGACACCTGATGGCTTCAGGCAAACTGTTAAGTAGGTAAGGGATGCGTTTCCGAAGAGTTCTATCACCATAATGGTTAGTTATTCTAGGAACTAACAGTTTACCTGTAGCCGCGGCCTTTGTATTGTATGAGTGGTTGACAGGTATTAATAAGTTATTAAGTATCTGAGTAAGGTCTTTACAGTTATGGTTATTAATGGTAAGTAGGTATTTATGTTTATAGCTAACTGGTAATATATTACATACTTTGAAGATATATCTATAATTATTTTTGTACTATTTTAATTTAGTTTTATTGTTAACAAGCAGTTTTAGAAACCTGAGTTGCATATTTTCTAGTTTGTTAATGTTAGTTTTAGTAGTGAGACCATAGCTATCTAGACCATAGCTCAGTATTGAATCTACAAGTGACATGCATAAACATCTTAAAGTACTACTTAGTTGGAACTCTGAAGCTTAGGTGGAATAATTTGCCCAGTAAGACTTTTAACTTGTCATAAACGAAATTTACATGATATGTCCATGAAAAATGCTCATCTACTTTCATACCAAGATAAGTAACACATTTGACATTTTCTATAGGTTTACAGATACAGTTATACATATTACTATGGAGGCAAGCAAAGGTGTGTGTATACAAGTGCAAATTATTGTTAAACCGGAAGGGTAAGGCACTGGTCTCACCACGAGCTACTAAGCTATGAACTATCGACTATAAACACGAACAAAAGATACGCACTCCCGTGTAAATAAAAGAGACACGGCGATACTCGCCCGGCGGTGGTAGCTGATAGCTGGGCGAGTATCGCCGTGTCTCTTTTATTTACACGGGAGTGCGTATCTTTTTTCGTGTTTATAGCCGATAGTTCATAGCTTAGTAGCTCGCGGTGAGACCAGTGCCTAAATGGGGGGAACGAATAGTTAGAAATTTGGTTTTATCGGCATTAAGTACTATCCCATTGTCGTGAGACCATTTAACGACGGAATCAATGTCTTGTTGGACTAGACGGAAGGTATCCTCAAGGTCGGAGCCCGCCCGCAGAGCGCAGAGGTCGTCTGCGAACATGTGCGAACATGTGCATGACAGCAGCATCACTATATTGTACACACTAGTGCGATCGCCAACCCGGTTTGTCTAGGTGGCGATTATGGGCATCTACTACTTCATCATCATCATCCTCAACGTCATCATAACAGATTTTCGGCTGTTGTCCACTGCTGAACATAGGCCTCCCCCAAAGATAGCCACAATGACCGGCCCTGTGGCACCCGCTGCTTGTAGCCCAAGTACTGCTTAATAGTCTCCCTAATATAGTTATAAGTACATAGGTAATAAGAGAGACCTTATGCCTAGCAATGGACAAAACGGCAACGTAAAGACGACATTACAAAAATGTGCGCAATTGTATTTAAATAATAATAAATAACTTCGTTTAATACAGAAACCTTGTTTGTTACCTACCTGTTGTCTTTTATACGCATTTACGCAATAATATCTTAATATGAAAGTAATTACTTGCTTAGTAATTATTCATGCATTATTTTATTCAAATTAGGCTTAAAAGCGAATAAGTAATCTACTGAAACATTTGTCCGATTAATTAATTTACTTCACATACATTTCGTTTAAAATTATCAAGGTTTGGAAATGTCCTTGACTCGTTTTACTTGTTATTCCAGTAATTAACGCTGTGTGGGTACTGGGTACTTCAGACAGTACTTTAGGTACCAAATAGGTAAACAAGTTAGTATAATCAGTAATATAATACAAGTGGATGATTTTGGTAATGGCAGTAAGAATACATTTGTCACCACCTCAACTCCTGCGGGTGTCGTAAGAGTCGACTAAGGGATCGAAGTGTTACTGACCATTATTTGATAAAAGATTGATGATGGGCAGCAGCGTCATCATAGTGGACACATTACTACGATCGCCAATCCTCTTGCCCAGTGTGGCGATTATGGGCATTTACCTCCTAATGCGTCTAAACGCATAGTTAATAGGAGAGGCCTACGTCCAGCAGTGGACTAACATAGGCTGATGATGTGTATGTGAGTGATGATATCTTCTGACTTAAGATAATTTGCATACCTATTTAGTTTTTATTATTTTATCTCTATTTATTTAACGACAATTTCATATTTCAGTTTTTTTTATGATCAATTATATTTTTCATAATCATTATATGTAATATACAGAGCTTTTCAGTCGTGTACCGTGTTTAGGCCGCAAAGCTTGGCGAGTGGCCCAAGTAAGGTACAAAATTTAAGTATTTTTTTTTAAAGAACTTTGTTAAATTTTAAACAACCGGCCCAGATACGATATTAAAAAGCGTAAATTACAATTCATCGTTAGCCTACATGCGGTCACCGAAGCAAAGTATGAGGTTGCCGTGCAACCGACATTGTTTGCATGCGGCGAACGACGCAGTGTAATTTCCACATGACACTATAGTATCTATAGTCTGTGATTTCTAAGAATGAACTTTTGACAGTTATGTCTTGACTCGACTTTACGCCTTGAGAGGTAGGAGACAAATTACCCCCAATCATGAGTCTTACTACCGATAGGGTAGGAATTAGGGCAGCTCCTAACCCCATAAACTGCTACACTGTGTAGACACGGACTCTCTTTTATATATTGATCCTTACTAATATGAGGGTAAGACTCACCATTTATCCGATAGTCTTAACGTCGTAGGGCTTGTCCATTAATCACGTCATACTGTATAGGAGGAGGGGGGGTCAAGAAAAAATCACCAATTATCACCATAGGGGAGGGGGGGGTCATCGGACAAATCACGTGTAATTTTTTGTTACTCTCGAATCTGCTGAACAGCATTATAGCCAGTAAATAAAATCTTTACTTTTTTATAAAACTCTTTTTAAAACTTCGCGAACATTTACCTCGTAGTTGGCAAAAACGTACGTAAATTCAAGTATTATTAAAAGGACTACTACTTAAGTTGACAAAAAATTACACGTCATATTGGCTAGGGGGGGGGTCCAGAAATTATCACCAAATATTACCATGGGGGATGGGAGGGGTCTAAAACAGGCCAAACTCGTATGACGTGATTAATGGACAAGCCCATATATATAAGGCTCATTTCTGAACTGTCAAAAGTCCATTTTCAGAAATCGGCTGCTTTATCTACCGGCAACTGTACCACACAAGATACAAGTCATGCTTCGTTATAATTAATTGAAGTACCCTCGCTACATGAAATGTTTCCGTTTCTACACGACACTAATTAACATTTTAGTTCTTTACTTTGCTGAATTTTGATTTGTTTCACATTTGATACCCTAATGAGAATCTTAATTTAAGTTCTCAGACCTTCAAAAATATTGAAAAGGAACAGTGTGTAGACACAAAAGCTATTTCAGAAAGCAATCAAGAACATGATAAGTATAATAATGTGTCTCCTAAAACAAGTACATAAGTAGTTACCTATAATGACTTACCCCCTTATTCATAAACGTTTGCTAACTTAACAAGCCGCTAATAATTGTTTGTCCCTTTCGGTCTTAACAATGTGTCCAAGAGCAAAAGGGACGAACAATTATTAGCGGCTTGTTAAGTTAACAAACGTTTATGCATAAGGGGGTTAGTCCTTAAATTAGATTATTATAAGGTAGAATCCCACCTCGGATTTTGGTAAACTCGGTATTTTTTCTTTGGTACCTATATGAGTATATGACAACTAATATATATAATTATATATATATATATATATTAGATGTTATACTATTCAAAAACACAAATCTAAAATATATAATACAAAACTATGTGGTTACACAAAAAATATTTTAACTATAGGTACCTACATAAATGGACAGGCCACATTACACGCAGAGTAGATGACCGATGGGGTCAAAAAGTGCTTGATTGGCAAACGCAAGTTCACCCGCTAGATGGGCGGACGATCTTATGAAGAACGAGGAGACACTGGATGCAGGTCGCTTCCAATCCGTATATGTGGAGGTCCGAAGAGGAGGCCTATGTTTAACATTCGTATGCCTGATGACAAAACATAGTGATTCTCAACAAGCTGTATTATTAAGATCAAATTTATGATGTTTCACGAATAAATTGTTATGATTATGATGACGTGTTAAGTATGGCTGAAATGATGATTACATATAAAGGACTATGCGTCAAAATGGACCAAAAACCAACAGAGCTGGGAGTAGTGTCATTAAAAAGGTCTCCTTACGTACTTTATTTCATTCTATAGGTGCAAAGTTGAATTCCATTGGATACTTTTATATGACTAAGACGTTCTGCGGGTACTCCCTAAGTAAATCACCGTCGTCCACACACCAATCATCATAGTATTTACTCTGATGTAAATATAAATATCTCTGTTTTGCAATGGAATAGAACATGGTACTCATAGAATGAAATGAAATAAATGTAAATACCTATTTAATGACACCACTTTCAGCTCTGTTGGTTTTTGGTCCACTCTCCATACAAATCTGCCCATGGTCCTTTACAGGTAAAAATGAGTTCACGCTAAAACAAAAAAAAATCCTATTGGATAAAATTACGACTAAGCACGAAAGATACTACCATAGTACAGAGCAAATATCTCACGTTAGATCAGAATAGTAAGCAAGGTCACCAAACAATAGTTTTCAGTTGCGGGCCAAGTATTTTCAGCTGCGATTGTGTTACGGAGTAAAACTAGATTACCATCGGTTGTAAGGCAATCGCACGAAGGTTACTTCCTATAATAATTTTAGGTACCTGCTATGCTATTCTCTTATTCACACATTCGACGCTGCGTTCGTCAACGAGCTCGACGACGAGACAGCCTTCACTTCGACGTAGAGCGTAGCGCTGCGAAAAACGGTATTCACTAACGTAGAACAGCTCGTCGTCGAACTGTAGGCGGTAACTCTCGACGCAGTGTAGTTCCAGCTCACGCCGCATTCGTCGCCGAGCGCTAGTGTCGTACGTAGTGCATTAGTGAATACCATTTTTAGGCTCGACGCTGCCGCAGCGCTGACACAGCGCTGTTAGCAAGGCGGTTTCCTTAGTGAATGAATAACACTGCTGTATTGCTAGGATAAGCAATGTACTATGTAGTTGCAAAATATTCTCGAAATTGCCTTAAATTACTGGAAATTCTCACGAGCAAATCCTCATACAAATTGCCATTGTGAACATTATCTTTTAGTTTAAAGATTATTATGCCCGCCTTCCACTGCGAGCGGAACGGACTCATTAATGGCTCCGTTTAACTTACACCGCTGGTGTCACTTACAGCCGTCAACTGCATAGTACTTGGCCAGCGATGAACGTGAAACGGAGCCATTAATGAGTCCGTTCCGTTCGCAGTGGAAGGCGGGCATTACGCTACGCTTCCAACAGTTGATGATCGCGACCTCTGATATTTCTTCAGAGTTCAGATCACAGATGTCATATATACCATAGATCAAGCAAACGTATCTACTTAGCGTGTCAGTGAAATCCACTGAGTTGTCCGTCTTTAATAGCAGCTTGCAGCTTTCGGGCGTCAAATTTTGTAAGTTGAAGTGAACAAAAACATTAATAATGCCTCCTTAAGTAATATTATTTGCATCAACACAAAAAAATATGAATACTCAAGGGCCTGAGACATATTTAAAATCATAGGCAAGTAACAACTTCAGTACAAAATCTGACTAGCTCGGCCGCCATACAAATGAATGAACTTATTTCTTCTATCCAAATCTAATTCTGTGGTTCAGATCAAATATTTAAATAACATACCACATCACATTATCAGCCTTTCTCAGTCGACTATTGGACTTAAACTTCTAAATCACTTACGTTTCAACGCATTAGGAGGTACATAATCGCCACGCTGGGCAAGCTGGTTGGCGATCGCAATAGTGTACACTATGATGCCGCTGCTGCCTATCTTAAATCTTCTGTAATCCCTTAATCGACTCTTACAACACCCACGAGGGAAGTTGAGATGGTGACAAATGAATTCTTAACACCATCATCAATATCAATTCACCATGCGGCTAATATGCGGTCATGTCAAGTACAGACTCCGATATAGTTACTTAAGTTAATTAAAAAAACTACTGGTTCTGCACTGCATAATAATACACACGTATTTATTCAAATCATTATCAAATTTGAACCTTATTACTATACCTTTAAGACAGCTGATATATGCATTTAAATATGCCTTACACTATTCACTTCAAGGCGTTAGTGCTTATAAAGTCTAATAACAACTAACACAATTACTTAACCCCACATAACCCTTACTATACTACACATAAGATCCAGAATTAGTCTGGCAACTTTCAAATACCGGCATAATTCACTGACCAAGAATAACCTTTATCACAATGTGTTTACGGTTCATGAGAGTTTATGTAAAAGATGGTTCACGATGAATTATTCATAGGAAGTAACAGGCCTTCGAGGAAGGGTGGAATATAGGGTATTAAGTACGTGTTGGTGTCTAGGAGCTATTTACTGTGAGCTAGGCACTGAAATGCCAATTTCTTGAGCTGAATTGGGAATCAGATAGCTGGCGATTTAACATGAAGTGTAACAAAAACTGGTCAAGTGAGAGTTTCGCGCTGAAGGTCCCGTATGATAACACAAGAAAGACACAAAAACGATATTTTTTTTAAATGAGGTTTTCTTTTGAAGTTTTTGTGAAACTGAAATCATATTATTTATTTTTTAATAAATATTTTGGAGACGTTGGTGATTTTGGTATATTTTTCTTTGGTATATGACGTCCAATATTTTTAAAACAAAAAAACCTTAATTATCATATATTGGACGAATTATTTTTCGATGTGCACATTATAAAGACTCACACTATAAAAAAAATTAATGATAAACCTGAGCATCATTTTCGAGAAGCTATACGTAGGGAGTTAATGAAATAGTACTTTGCTATAGAGGACGGGAAACGAAGGGTTACAGGCCAAGTAGATATATCTGGCCGAAGGAACTGAGGCGAGATAGGAATACGCGGCCTGTAACCCTGTTTCTCGCCGAGATTTGTATAGTGCTTTTCTCAAACTTGCCATGAAATACAACGAACTGATTTCGCCGAACCATACTATTTGATTTGTAAATAAACCAATAGTACAGTATCGTACAACATTATAAAAACATTCGCGCCTAACTTTTTTTAAATCTGTTTGAGGTATCCTTTTACCTGGCCCCAATTTCACCACGGCTACAATTGTAAGTTACATATGTAGAGCTACAATTGTCAAGCGACAGGTGACATATTACAATTTTAAGAAATATTTTCTATAGAAATCCTTACAAACATGACAGGCATTTTAGTACAATTGTATGTATTACAATTATGTTGTGAAACAAGAATTATTATTTTTAGTCGACATATTTGTAGAATTGTCGGAGAATCTTGACATGTGATTAAAGATGTGTCGGATTTGCGTGACAATTGTAAGTAATTTTTCGTTGTTGATACACCTAGTTCAAAATGGCTTTCCATGCAAGTAGTAGTGATAGTGACGCTGGTAGTGATAGTAACAGTGATCTTGATGAATTCGCACAAATAAGAAGATATAAGGAAAGAATTAAATTTGGCTTAAATATTCATTCTCAATAAAAAAAAATCAAATTATAGTAATAAAAATCGTGACGAATATTGGCTCTCTTCATTCATTGTATTTTAAGATTAATTAAATACTCATATGATTAATATAATATTAGATTTATATTATTTTTTAGGTTTAATATTATTTTTCAATACAGTTGCTCAAAAATTGCTCTTTTTTGGCTGTTTTGCGTGTGCAAAGTTCGTTTTATGGTTAAAGAAGTTTATTTTCTCAAAAGAAATTTACATTTCACTTATTAGAGAAAACATTAAATTAACACAGTATAACTATAACTAGTGAGCATCTGAGCATGCATGAAAGTATTTAAACAATTAAACATAACTAATTGTTACATAATTATAATCTAACTACGAGCTACTATAACAAATTTTTATTTTATTTTTAACAAGTACGCGCGGGTATTCGAACACAAATCACTTTATGCGTTGGTATCGAAAATAGGTACTGCAACTAC